>BLKR01015498.1:0-67550 GCA_011170035.1 Teleogryllus occipitalis
TTGTAATAATGTTACGGGTTCGGTCGTAGCCTTTCGTGTGAGAAGTTATTGATTGTGATAACTGTTTGGGGATTTTTTTACGGAAAATATACTGTGCGTGAACTACCAGCGTCTTCGATTGATTATTATTATTATTTGCTCTTGTGTGAAGAGGCTACGTGTGTGTGAATGTGTTTGTGTGTGTGTGTGTGTGTGTGTGTGTGTGTGTGTGCGTGTGTGTGCGTTTGTGCGTATTGAACAATAAACCAATACAATACAAAGTGAAATATCAGTTTTGTTTTTGTTTGGGCGTGTTTTTATAGCGAAGATTTTTAATAGAATGAATTCGATTAGTTGTCAAGCACATAATGAGTTCAACGTAGAACATCTGAGAACGTGTCTGTATTAATTGTCACACACCTTTCTGAGTTCATTTTTTAGTCTGATGTTTCTAGAAATTGTCTTCCGATTTCTTCTGTAATTATTGGAAACGATAGTTTGTACGTAAGTAGTACACTATGTGACTTGCCAACGAATAAAATGTTGACATGGCGTTTTGAAATAAATTAGGCAAAGACACTTTAGTAGGAGTTGCGTACATTTCTTTTAGTATGTACTTACGAAAACTTGCCATGTATTCTTGGGATAATTTTCAACATACAATTGATTGATTATTTCATGTTTTCGAGAGCGTCAACAGCTAAGTCATTATTCCCGTAAATGCAGTGCATGTTTTAACACGCAAGGTGGCAGTGATCTACCCCCGGTGGATTGTGAAATCCGGCGCCGGTCTGTTCGTCGACTTGCGGGATTTTCCACATTCAGTTATCTCCAACCAGCCGGGACAAGCTCTAAGCTACTTCCGACCGGTCTCCCAACATGTGTGGTAGTGTAGTTCATGTAAGTGTAAGTGTGTGTAAGTAAGGGGTGAAGATAGGGCAAGGAAGAGGAAGGAAAGATCGCGCGCGGTCCGTGGCCGGTTTGTGAGGGTACTGTTCCGTTATTCACCTGGTGTTTATTGGAGAAATCACGAATAACTACCGATCAGAGCAGTCGGTCGCTAGGATATTCTCCTCCAGACAGCATCTGAATTTGACCTAGCTATCTAGCCAGTGTCGAATATATCAATTTGCGAGACGACAGACGTGTTAATTTCAAAGACATTGATTTACGATGTCTCATTGTTTTGTTCGCTTTGCAATGCCCTGTTGTTTTAAATGGCCGTGTCTTCATTGCAATATGCGTTAGCCAAAATAGATTGTGCGCGTGCGGCAAAGTAACACTTTCCAACCAATTAACATTAAAGGTAAGTACTGGTTTGCAAGCATGAATGTTGAAAAAAATATTTTCCTTTTTACTGATACGTTATTGGTTTTTATTGCCTTCGATACAGAGTTCGATATATACTGCATAACTTTCCTGGATCGAGAGGATTGTGGTTGCGAGGGAAATATGAAAATAGTTGAGTGATGCTACATGTTCCCTTAAGGAGGGTAATATGAGAGTGAAATATGAAAGGGAAATATGAAGACAAGCTGAGTCAAGTTAATATCTACTTAATTAGTAAATAAGTAAATCTGAATCACTTATTTATTTTATACATCATTTACTTATTCTTAAATCTGAATCAATAAAATTAGGTAAAAAATAAAATTACGTGTGTACCACGGGCGTTAACTGATTCTAATGACGATCATTAGAGCCCTTATAACCCCATTGGTGCATCAATAACTATTAAAGCTATCTTCATGTGATTTTCAACCTCAAACGTTGCATAAGAAATATAATCAGGATTGCTAGCAACAATTTCTAACAAGTATTGGATAATGTTTATGTACCTACAGGAATGTGTAACATGTCAATACTATTCTTATTCTTTTCATTCCCAAGTATTAACCTGTAAATAGCATTTTTCATTGAAGTATTTTTTAAATTTTGTTTTGATGACTTCAAATTTATAAACGCCCTAGTAATTACAAAACTTAGGGGTGATAAGAGCTATTTATTGTCTTATGGCTTATTTTTAGAAGTGAGATGAACGGATATAAAGTGCGGTATTGTGAATAAATCTATAAATCACTTCATCTACAATGCAAAATCTTTGTTCTCGTTTGTAGAGTTACTATATTTTTTAGTTAATGTGTTAATGTGTGTGCGCGCGCATGGAAATTGAAAATTATCGCTCACCCAATTATTCTTATACTCCCCCTATTTTTTAATAAAACAAAAATTGATACGCGTGTTGTAGGAGATTGAAAGATTCAAAAACACACGTGACACATGAGACTATGGCGTGTTTGTTAATAATTGTGCATGATTGGTCGGAGACATATTGTTTGTTTAGGGGTAGGTCGTCTCTAAGCAAACAGTGAAAAATTGGCAGAAATATTTCAAATCTATTTTGCTACTGTCGTAGAGAATATATGTAGCTGTGGCGCGGAAATAAGATATTGAAGAATTAGTATTAGAAATATAATAAGGAAAGAATCATACGGAAGAACATAGTGACTAATTGGACATTCCATACGCCATATATAGTGAAATAAATTATAAGTGAAACAACTTTAACTTAAGGTTTATTTTAAGAGAAAAACTAATAATGGAAGCCAAGAGCTAATCCATACATGTCAAAGATGTCAGTTGTTTACAGCTGACGACATAAAAATGGAAGAGGAAATGCTCCATGGAAAGCTACCATTTTTCATGTATTGTCAACTGGAGGAGGAAGATGACAAGAGTTCAGTCTACTTCCCGGTTCTATGAAGACTCCACAAAACACTGAGTGGAATGATGAAACAGGTGCACACGTGGGAAAAATATATGAATAGGTGTATTGGCAAGAGCTAATTAAAAAAGTATTCACAAACAGTTTTTTTTTCTTGAATTTCTCTTCTCCTTTTTTTGTTGCGTCAACTCACGACACAACGCGTCTCCTAACCCCTTGTTGGGTGTTCAGCACTTTTGGAGTAATCCTCCGTTACTTTATTTTTCATATTTGGAGTAATCCTCCATTACTTTATTTTTAATACTTGGAGTAATCCTCCGTTACTGCATATGTCCGTCACATCTCGTCGCAGTCAGTTGTCAAGAGGACCGCCAGGTAGCATCTCCGCGTACGCGCCTCCTACCACGCGCTCCTGCGTCACCACCCATCGGCCAGAATTAGGAAGGAATAAGGATAGGGGTGGGGTTTAGGACACTTCACAAGGGTTGGTCTAGCCCTTGTGAAGCAGCCAAACTCGTTTTGTTGGAACAATTTTCACATGAGATTCGACGGGAATCGAACCCGAATCTCCTCGGTGAAAGGCGAGCGACTTCGCTCTTGAGCCACGAGATGACTCTTTCTCATGTTTACGGCAAATTATTGTTCAAAACCGTGAAAGCCCTAAAAATGCGAGCTAGGATTAAATAAATGTGTTACAAGAATATCTACGCTAGGTTCGTATTTAGTGCACCCAAGTGCGTATGCACCCAAGGTTCGTATTTAGTGCACATATATTTAACATATATGTAAAGCATTTCATATACACAATTTCATCAGAATAATTGACAAAAAGAGAATCATGTCTCGCCTACACGGGCTCTTTTGAGAATGTTTGAAGTGTTCGTTATTATGTTCCATTTGTTTAATTCTCTTCCATTTTTCTGTGGTTTCTTCTCATTCAGTTTCTACTTATTCTTCAATGTCACTGTCGCCCGTGATCTAGTCTTGATCAGAGATCACACGATCTCTTTCTCACCCGTATTAATTTTGTTCGTTGTATTTTTTCCGCAACTTACGTGTCATTCGCAACAGGCAGCTCACCTAATGCCACAGTGTCGCCAAGCGGACGACTACGTCATTACTCAGGAAGTAAAGTTTGTCTCAGTTTCACTGGCAATAGAATTTTATATGGCCGTTAAAAATGGAAGCCCAGAGAACTTTTACATCATATTCTATGCAGTATGTAATAAAAGGAGATAATTTGCCTAGCTACTTCAAGTTTATTCTGTGAAGTATTCAATAGATAATGTATATGTTTATTTACCCTTATGAAATAAATTCGTACATAGTTAAATCATTCATTTATATAAATTATATTGATAGCTAAATTTTAACCCTAGAACGGATACATAAATGTCGTTCACATTACAGCATACATGGGGTTACTGGTAACCTCAACTAATTTTTTCAAAAAAAGTATTACTTATAAAAAAGTATTACTTATAAAAAAGTATTAAATAATTGCTACAGAGGGTGTCTCAACATACATTTATTAATAACTTACATTGTGCATGTAATACACACGTCTTTGCGATGATCAGCACACACAGGTTTGTGACACTTATAACAAACTGTCTTTGTTTTCCTATCTTTTTTTCTGTCACAGAGGGCACATCTTGATTGCTTTCCAAGCTTCATTGGAGTCGGTATATCTCTGTCTGCAGTAATTTCATCTTCCCTTTTTCCTAGAAGACATGAAATGGTCTCTCTCAGTTCTTTGTTTATATTCTTGGGCAAACGACTTTCAAGGTGTTCCCTCGACATTAGAAGCCCCAACGTCATAAGAAATTTGCGTCTTTTAATTTTTTCCTTTCTTTGAGACATCTTAAACAGTACCAGAGAATTCATGCCAGCTTGATCAAGTATTCCAAAGAAGTACCTAAGAGGCCATCTTTTGTTTTTTCGTGCAACAGTACAGGAATGAACCATTTTGTCGAAAGTGTCAACTCCCCCTTTTGTAGAGTTATAAAACTCTATTATCTCAGGTTTCTTTGTAGTATCATTGACTGTTTTAGTAAAGTGCATCGTAGATAACAGCAATACTGATTTGGCTTTCTTCGGGGTGAAAGATACCTAAGTCATATTTTTCTGAAAAGCGAATTGTGACGACATCACCTCTTTAGATTTGTTAGGGAGAAATTGTGGAGGGATTTCTCTCTTATTATGTCTCAGTGTTCCTACTATTGTAATATGATAATCTTTTAGCATAGTTTCAGCCAATGGAATCGACATGAACCTATTATCCATGGTGATGTTTCTGTTAGTTCCATGGATGCATTCTGTCAGTTTTTTCACATACTGATTTGGCAATGGTTCTGTTGTAGAAAATATTTATTTTGCAGAAATTATTTCTGTAAAACTAATTTTCTTCCTGAGCAACAATAGTTAATTGTATATACTCTTACTACATACTATATATTATATATTTTATTATATCATCTCACGCAGGACTACTCGTACCTTTCCTCATGGAAAAACTCACCCAATTTTAAATGATAAATACCAGATTTTCGTGACCAGTGGTTAAAATTTTAGCTTCGAGTACACAAAAGAATAGCTCGTTGGCGTGGATACATCGAGATCGTAGCCAGTGAATGTTTGAATGTGGGAAAATGCTCGGCATATTCCCGGAAAGGAACTAAAATTGGAGGCTTCATAACGTATAATTACAGCATGTGAAAGAACCCCCCATTTACTTATTGTTGATAGGCAAGTGATGCTTTTCAAGGGTGGTAACATAATACTTCGACAACGTCTTATATTAAGGAAAGTGTTATATAAAGTATTATGTGAAAATCCTTTGTAAGGCATCACTTGCCAAGCGTGCGCATCGGGAGCGGTAGCTCAGTGCATCAACTGATCTCACTGCAGCGCCTCTGACCGGGAGGTCCTAGGTACGAGTCCTGACGGCGGCAGGATTTTCGACGCTAGCTTTTCAGTTATGTCGAATTCACTCGCTGTCTGGAGGAGAATTCTAGCGGCCGGCTGCTCTGATCGGTAGTTTTCCGTCGTTTCCCATGAAACGAGGCGAATGCTGGAGCAGTACACTACCAAACGGGCCATTGACCACGCGCGATCTTTCCTTCTTCTTCCTTGTCCTAACCTCTCCCCTTACACACACACTTACATTAACATGCACTACACTACCACATATTCCGGGAGACCGGTCGGGAGCTTAGAGCTTGTCCCGGCTGGGGTGATGCCCCGCTGGTGGGAGAGTCTTGGTTAGGGTGAAACCCCCCTAGCCGACGGTAGGAACGGCGCCGGATCTCGCCATCCAGCGGGGGAAGACACGGCAATATCCCGAGAGAGAAACATGAACTACACTTACGGGAATAATGACCACAGCAGTTGACGCGCCCTGGCCCGCGTGGCCCGTTTATTAGGGTACTGCTCCGGCATTCGTCTGGTGTTGATCAGAGAAACCAAGGAAAACTACCGATCAGAGCAACCGGCCGCTAGAATTCTCCTCCAGACAGCGACTGAATCCCCCTAGCTGAAAAGCTCCAAATCCTACGTAATGATACGTAAGTCCAAAATCGTAAGTCCAAAATCCTACGTAATGATACGTAAATCGGTCGGCGTTGGGTGAGTAGCTAGCTACTGCTCTGCCAATCACGAGTAGCAGAGGTCCTCAACGAATGTTCGCTTTCTTTGTCGTGTCAAACTATGAACGACATGTTGCGGATAGGGTGAGCACGAAATGTAATGCTCTCGAACCCTTTATTGCAAAGTGTAACTCAGCTGTAACGTAATGTTTTTCAGGTCATAAACGCATTCTAACGATTTAATTATCAACTATTTTATATTACACATAACGTCCATCATGCGTTTATGTCACCCCATGCATTGTTAGGCGGTAAACGCGATATGATAATAAGATGAAGTGATCGTAATCTAATCTAATGAATCGGAACTTCCTAGTAACACACAGTTTCCGTATATCAGAATCGAAATGTTTTTAGGAAAATAATCAAAATAAAATACGAATGATACTTATTTCATTGACTTCCTTGATACTTATTTTATCACACAAATGATTTGAAAAATACGAAACTTTTTTAAATCGTGAAATATAGCACATTTTTTTAGGAGTAACACAATTTAGTTTTGTGTTTTCCTCAAGCAATATTAACTTCTGAATTTTTTTTATTATTTTCCCTTAATTAAGATAAATAAATGCAATGAAAAGTAATCATTGCAAGTGAAAATAAAAAATGACGCGAAAAGGGTTAAAGGAATCAACCCATCCTCACTACTCGGAAGTCGGGGAGTGGTCGCTCGGAACTCGCCGAATGCCAAATGTGTGGATTCGCCTTAAGGTGCACTAATTTCGTGTGTCAACCAAATGAGTTGCAGTAGGAATGTAAGATTTTGATGAAAAAGTTTCGATCAGTTAAGTTCATTCTTGCGATAATGAAGTGTTATGTAAACGTTTCTCTTATTTAAAGAGATATTCACGGGAGAGAAGTACAAGTAAAACGTGCAATTAAAGACAATACTAATCAGACCGTGACAAGAATTATTTTCGCTCTCTGATGTTATGACGATACCTATAGGAGAAAAACAATAGAAATTAAATTAAGATTGAGAGGGTTATTTATGCGATAGCAGTCTAGGTAGTTTTGGATTTTCTCTTCAACATTCATGTCTGACATTTTAATAAATATATATTTTAATAAACCTTTTCTATAAGTTATAGGCCAAGACATTTTCGGTGTTTTAACTGCACTCTAATATGTCTCCTAACAGAATGTAAAGCAGTCCAGTGGTTCTTGTTAAAACGAGAAATAGATTTCATTATTGTTTTGGAGAAAAAACAACAAAACAAACACTTAAATACACAACGTTTAATGAAAAATTTGGATAGCACTGACTCTCAATAATATTTTGATTAGCATATTAGTATTTTTTTAAAGTCGTAATTTTTTTCAACAAGTGGATTGTTAATAAAAAAAAACAGGTTTTGGAAGCAAAAGAACTCATTTTCAAAATGTTTTCAACATTTGGATATTTATTTGCAATAATTTTCAGGTTAAGAAATCTTCAGATTCCATGTAGATGACGTAAAAAAATAGAGTCCATTAATGTAAAGGGTAGATAACTTTTGTTTCCCCGAGTCCTGTACATGGAGGACAACAAGGTAGTGCTGAACTAGTTATTCACTGACTGTTTGGAAAAATAAAGATCTAAATACCGGATGGACCGCCAATTACTTAAAAGATTGAATTGTTCCTCTCATAAGGCAAGAGAAGAGCATTTAAGTAAAACAGAAGGAAAACTTATAGCAAGGAAGAAACTACAGAGAATCGAGCGATACGCGTGTTTCATGGGTCATAATATATTTGAAATAGTCGGTGTAGAAAGAGAGAGGGAAGATTTTTTTTCTCTTGAGGCGTACAATTAAAGTTTCCTCTACCCTCATAATTTCACAAATTTTCTCATCTATAATTTTGTGGAGTGTAATATTATGCTATGTGCATACAAACAAGTACTGTAAATTAATCTCGTAATTAGACGATTCAACAACTCATTTTTACACCCAACTTCTATCTCACCTGCCCATTTAATGAACATGAGCTGTGATCATTAATTATCTGAATTTGCGATCATGGCCACTTTTCTCATTCTTGAATAAAAAAGAAAGCGAGTGCCCGTCAGTTCCGAATGCCGTGCTTTCTAAACAAACCTCACAACGTATCCTGCGATATCTCTGTAATTGCGAACCGTATCTCTGAAATCACCCCCCTGCATTGTTTGAGAAATTACGTTTGTTTTTGGTCCCATGAAAGGTAAGACGATCCAGACTCAACTGCGGCCGCAAATGGCGCTAGGAGTGGCAGAGGGTGGTACTTTTTTTTCCCTAGGGCTTTTTTCCAGCCGACAGCCGGTTGGCCTTTACGACCCGAAGGGACGCATATTCGACCATACACTAGACAAACACTTGCGGGCTCCTCTGATTTGGGGTCAGCAGAACGCGTGGCCCTCCGCGACAACTCACACAAAGTCAAAGGACAAACAGCCATGCCTAAGGCGGGACTCGAACCCGCGACCCTTCGGACCGAAGCGCTGAGTCGGTAGCCACCTCTTAGCCACCTCGGCCATCCAGGTCGGCAGAGGTTGGTACTACGTGTGTGAAATGCGCCGCCGAATATCCAACGTCTATGAAATTGACGGTACACCTCCCGTAATCATTTAATGCCTGGGAAAGTGCGGAAGCAGTAAATACCGATGTTCGTACCGCACTGCAAGCAGAGACACATCTCCAACGTTCACTCGAAGAGAAACTTAGACGCAATGTTTGTTGTGAGCACTTATCTCTGTGATGCCAATGGTTGTCAACTAGAAAAAGGAGGACATCTGCAAATGCAGTTTCATAATCCCATCGCGTTCATGAACGCAACTCGATGTGTGTTCAGTCGTGCATATTGCGGTGCACATGTTTATATCAACCGCAGTACCTCCAGTAGATAAACGAACGAAAGATAAATAAATTTGATTACGAAATCTATGCAGAATTCTTATGCAGTCGTTTTTTTATTTCTCGTTTACTTCTTTTAGAGAACGTTATTTAACGCTGCTGGGAATCGTAAAGATATGTTGACAGAAAAGCACGTTCTGTGTATCTCTGATTCCGAAAAAACGGATTTTCTCAATCCGTCTCTGTGACTGTGAACAACACTAAGGTTTACACGTTCACAAATGCGGATGTTTTAATTTTTGATGGGTACTTTAGTGAAGCACATAGGACATTTTGAAAATTTTCTAAAAAATGTAAAATTATTTCCTTAAATTATTTGCTTGAATAGAACAAGGTATGCATAAAATAGCAACGGTCCGATTTTCGTCACAATCTATGAACATGTTAATTGTTTATTATTATTATTATTATTATTATTATTATTATTATTATTATTATTATTATTATTATTTATTATTATTATTATTATTATTATTAACAAAAGACATTAAAATATTTGATCAGAAAGAAAAATTAAGCTAGAAATAAAAAAGCAGTTGAATTGTGTAAATTGGGTGCTTTTTTATTTCAGGGTTAATTTTGGTTTCTGAAATTTCTTTTATAAAGAATAAACAAGTAACATGTTTCTGTAGTGCTTCTAGGCTTCTGCAATAAAATTTTTTGCCAATAAAAATTTTTTCAAACCAACTTTTTGAGTGCTTATTGCGGCTCAGCCATTCGGAATGTCCACGTAGCTTGTTAGACAAAATTGTCTTAAGAGCTTATTTTTGAATTTTCGACATTCCCTCCCCGGACACCCAGATTTCTTTATTTTTAGTCCCAAAATAAACTTTTTTAAAAAATATCAGGAGGTCCTCTAGTCGTGCGTAACATGCCTACTGGTTAATCCGGCCCTGGCTGTATCGTTGCTCGGGAACGCCTGCTGGAGTCGTTAACCCGAGAGAAGTTCACTTCCGGCGAAAAGGTGGGAGAAGCGCCTGGTGTAGATATTGTCTGCTGCTGGCAGGAAATGCCGTCCTCCCTCGAGAGGACGCCGGGGAAGTTCGCAGGAGCGCTGAAAGCGGAAACTGTTCGGCTTTGCAGATCCGCGATGTTTCTAGAGGTGGGAGTGGCTGAAGAGCCCAAAACGAAGGAAAGGGTTCGGGCCAGCCTTGTTATAATGCGGTTTCCACTTTGGGAATGTCCTATATTGCTTTTTTTTATTCTGGAGCTATCCCTTTGTCTGTGAGTTTTCTGAAAAAAGTGTTCCTTTCTTGTCTATCTTCTCTGTCTCTTCACAGACATCAGTTATTCCTGAGCGCCTAAGCAGATTGCTTTCGTCTGTTCAGCAACAGCTTGTTAATTCGGTTTGGGAATATACGGGCGTTAGGAAAAACTAGAAAGTATAAAAAACGTCTGTATATGTCTCTACAAAATAAGACATAAAGCCACAAACACTATCTTTTATTTAATGAAAAAACTGTTTATTTTTTTGAATCCGTTAGTTTTAGGCCATCAACAAACTTTTCAATTTTATTCTACGTATTGGATGTGAAAGCTGTCATCACTACCACTTGGTCAAAATTTAATAGATTTTTTATTTCAAAACATTTTAAATGCTGCAAAAATGTATATGTGAACCTTCATGTTATTTCACCGAAGTTTGGAATCTTATAGTACGTCGTTAAGTTATCAGTAAACTATATTTTCCTATTCGCTGAAAACGTTTTATATGTGGGGACGTCGAATTATTCAGTAAAATGTTTAAAAAATTGCAGACAATTTTAAAAACACTAACATTGTTTTAAATTTGGAATTCAAGCAGAATATTTATCCTCTCGAATATTTTTAATTTACTCCGGTTCGCGCCCTTAAGCGACAACTGAATTTTTTAAAATTATGCTTTATTTAATTGGTCGCCTGAACTACCAGGTCATCAGCGACCACAATCAGAATACAGCATTTACAATGTACAACAGAACATACAACAAAAATTTGAAATTTAAGCACAAATTCATAATTTGACAAAATAAGTATAACATTACATGCCGACAATTGACAATCACATTCAACAGTAACAGAATATAAACAAAGAAACAATAATCAGAATACATAATGGGCATTATTAATACATTATTTGACATAACATTGAAACAATATTCGTGTTTAACAGATTTTTGGTTCCTTACAGCTTATTGATAAGGTTAATTTCCTTTAAAAATTTAAAGACTTTTCAATGTGGTGTTTGTTAAGAATTTCTGACAGACCGAGAGGTATTGCATATTTTTTTGCGGATATCGTTGTAAATGGAACAGAACAATAACATGTGTGGTACAGAGAGGGCAGATTGGCATAGGTCACATTTTGTTTGCGTTTCTTTTGTTAGTAAATTCTGATGGGTAGGTTTAGAATGGCCAATTCTTAAACGGGTCAGGAACTTAGGACTTGTCCCTGCTGGGGCCGTGCCCCGCGGGGGGAGATACCTGGTTGGAAAACCCCCCGCTAGTCGACGGTAGGTCGGCGCCGGATCTCGCCATCCAGGAGGGAAGAACACCGCCACCTCCTGATGAAAAAACACGGACTACATTTAAGGGACTAATGACCTCAGTAGTTAACGCGCCCGGAATCGCTACCAATCAATCAATCAATCAATCAATCAATGTGTTACAACAAAATTTTGTCTGATGACTTCGAAAATGCTAACACCAAGGAGCCTAGGCATGTACGTGAGTCATTATTTATGTTCCTTGGAGCCGTACATTGTTGTTCCTCGCCTTGGATCATATGCTTTGGATAGTCAGTAGTCGAGGGCGATGGTCGACTCGTCTGCAGTGAAATCGATAGTTTCCCCAGCCTCACCCGCACCGCCCTCGGCGGCACGCGAACCCGGGTCTCCGGCCTCGAAAGATCTAGACCTCTGCTTAATAGTCAACGACTCATTACACGAACAATTGGAAGTCTAAAAATACTCTTGCGTGTGCATCGACGAATTTTACTTCATCGTATTTGATTTTTTCCCCCTTGGGCACTTTCCAGCCGTGATCCAATCGGTTGTTTTTGGAACTGTGCACAAGATACTGATAACTTCCTTCAGATATACTAGAAATTTATACGTAAAGAAGAGAACGTATATAAATGAAAAGTTTTTAGAATTGCAAAATGTTTCAGATTTTCAACTGATAGTTTTGTTTATATTAATGCGCACGCAACATTCCTAAACCCATTTCAATTTTGTTAAACATTATAATATTGCACCATCATCAACACAATTATTCAAATTAACAAAATAAAAGAATGAAAATGAGTGACCTCAATGTGTAACAAATTGTTCCACATGTTTTTTGTAAAATTCCCACGAGAAGAGGACTGACCCATTCCGATTGTCGCTAGGTCAGCAACCCCTCGGGGCATTGATCTCTGGTTCTCGGCGCCCACATAGCATATGGTTAGCTGCGATGATTTAAATTGGTCTAGGGAATTGTATTGTTACACAATTTATTGGCCGACCCCAGAGACAGTTAAAGCGATAATCGCTGTACCCGATATGAAACAGCGTACCTTCGAATCCCTATTAAGGAAAGTAAGATGTTTTTTTCGGTTCAGTTGTGGCGTGGATGGCAGTGGTAAACGTTTGCGTTCGAGAATAGCATCACTTATTAACTCAACGCTGAATCGTGTAATAACCGGGTGAGGTGGCTCAGGGCAACAACAGATGTCATTGCGGTGCATCCCACCGGGAGGTCTTGGGGTTCGAGTCCCGACGATGGCAGGATTTTCGACACTAGCTTGTCAGCTGGTCGATTTCAGCCGCTGTCTGGAGGGGAATTCTGTGGGTCAGCTGTTGTAAACGGTAGTTTTCCGTGGTTTCTCTGATCAATACCAGACGAATGCCGGAGTAGTACACTAACAAACGGGCCACGGACCGCGCGCAATCTTTCCTTCCTCTTCCTTGTTGTATCCTGTCCCCTTACACACACACACAATTACACTAACATGCACTACACTACCACATATTTCGGGAGACCAGTCGAGAACTTAGAGCTTGTCCCGGCTGGGGCGGTGCCAGGCAGGTGGGAAATACCTGGTTGGGAAAAAACCCTACGAGCCGATGGCGGTAGATCTCTCCATTCTGCGATAGATCCACCTCCTGACGAAAAAAGCATGCGCTATAATTACGGGCCTAATGACCTTAGTAGTTGACACGCCCGGAATCACTAATCAATCAATTGTTACATGTGTATTGAAAGCAGCTGAAGGACAGTAAAAGTTATTTAAATTATAATCTCGTTTAATGACGATGTACGGAAAAAAATTTGCACAACGCACACAGTTTGTCAAGCGTTTTGTTACGAGATAAGACGAGTTACTTTCAGACAAATACGATTCGTATATCAATATCTACAATGAAACAGTAGGTGACATGGGTATACCTATGTTTCCTGCTAAATGCTAAGATCATTAGTCCTGTAAGTGTAGTGATTGTTATTATCGCGGGAAGTGGCGGTGATCTTCCACCATTGGTTGGAGACATCTGGCGCCGACCTACACACGTCGGCTAGCAGCGATTTCCTTGAACAGGTATCTCCCATCAGCAAGGCAGCACCCCAGTCGGGATAATCTCTAATCTCCTGACTGGTCTCCCAACACGTGCGGTAGTGTATTCCGTGTGAGTGTAAGTAAGGAGTGAGGTTAGGACAAGGAAGAGAAACGAAAGATCGAGCACAGTCCATAGACAGTTTGTTACGGCACTGCTCGAGCATTCGCCTGGTATTGATCGGAGGAACCACGGAAAACTACCGATCAGAACAGCCGGCCGATAGTATTCTCCTCCAGACAGCGACTGAACTCGACCTAGCTATGTTGCTAGTGTCGAAAATCCTGCCACCGCCGGGACACAAACCCTAGGACCTCCCGGTCAGTAGCTCTGTCGACCCATCGACTGGGCCCAAGGGTGGGAGTAGGATCGGGTTGGGGAAGATGGGACCGCACTCGGTCCGTGGCCCGTTGTTTCCGGTGCTACCCTGGCACTCGCCTAGAACTGACCGCATACACTCCATAAATGCATTCACATTTCATAGATTATTAATGCCTACAAATTCGGTCCATAACCATTTGGGGATTCGGCGGTATAACGGTTGGCGTACCGGACTGTTGTACCCAAGTTGGCGGGTTCAAACCCGATCGAAGCCGTGGATTTTTAAGGGCGAGAAAATCCTTCGTACGGAGTGGAAGTAAAGCTGGGTGTCCCATGCAGTAGATTTACTGCATGTAAAATATCCTCAAACCTAAAAGAAGCCTCTGAGCTAAATTCAAGTCGCCTGTTTCGTCGCCCGACAACATTCTCCGCTAGATGGTGAAAGAAGCGTAGCGAAATTTGCGTGGTCAGACGGAAGAGCGGGCTTATTGGCCCGAGTCTCGCCACGTAAAATAAGGCACCAACTAATTAACTAACAAATTCGGTCCATAACCATGCCGTTCCCTTTCACGTGTGCCCTCCTCGTCCCATTAGACCACGAGTGCCTATTCTTTGCCCCGCATTGAGATCGTGTTGCGCTCGTGTCTTTGTATCTCGCGGGGGAACGATGGCATTTGTGGCGCTGTCGAATGCGGTCGATATTTCCCGACCCCGCGCTGCGGCGGGCTGTGTGAGCACGCGAGGCCGCGAGCTGTCCGACTCCCCGCGCCACTGCGGTTCCGGCCCCCGCCACGATCACCACGCGCCGCATCACCTCGGATCACCAGCGATCACCAGCCATCACCTCTGGTTCTACGCAGCTAAAGTGTGCGAGAATTTGAGGTTGGCCTGACCGCGTGTTCCGGTCGTGAGCGTTGTAATTTTTTTTTCCGTCTTGAATGCACTACGGAAAAGTCGCATCACCTTGGATCACCAGCCATCACCTCTGGACCTACGCAGCTAAAGTGTGCGAGAATTTGAGGTTGGCCTGACCGTGTGTTCCGGTCGTGAGCGTTGTAATTTTTTTTCCGTCTTGAATGCACTACGGAAAAGTCGCATCACCTTGGATCACCAGCCATCACCTCTGGTTCTACGCAGCTAAAGTGTGCGAGGATTTGAGGTTGGCCTGACCGCGTGTTCCGGTCGTGAGCGTTGTAATTTTTTTTCCGTCTTGAATGCACTACGGAAAAGTCGCATCACCTTGGATCACCAGCGATCACCTCTGGACCTACGCAGCTAAAGTGTGCGAGAATTTGAGGTTGGCCCGGCCGGTACCGCGTGTTCCGGACGTGAGCGTTGTAATTTTTTTTCCGTCTTGAATGCACTACTGAAAAGTCGCATCACCTTGGATCACCAGCCATCACCTCTGGTTCTACGCAGCTAAAGTGTGCGAGGATTTGAGGTTGGCCTGACCGCGTGTTCCGGTCGTGAGCGTTGTAATTTTTTTTCCGTCTTGAATGCACTACGGAAAAGTCGCATCACCTTGGATCACCAGCGATCACCTCTGGTCCTACGCAGCTAAAGTGTGCGAGAATTTGAGGTTGGCCTGACCGCGTGTTCCGGTCGTGAGCGTTGTAATTTTTTTTCCGTCTTGAATGCACTACGGAAAAGTCGCATCACCTTGGATCACCAGCCATCACCTCTGGACCTACGCAGCTAAAGTGTGCGAGAATTTGAGGTTGGCCTGACCGTGTGTTCCGGTCGTGAGCGTTGTAATTTTTTTTCCGTCTTGAATGCACTACGGAAAAGTCGCATCACCTTGGATCACCAGCGATCACCTCTGGACCTGCGCAGCTAAAGTGTGCGAGAATTTGAGGTTGGCCTGACCGTGTGTTCCGGTCGTGAGCGTTGTAATTTTTTTCCGTCTTGATTGCACTACGGAAAAGTCGCATCACCTTGGATCACCAGCGATCACCTCTGGTCCTACGCAGCTAAAGTGTGCGAGGATTTGAGGTTGGCGCGGCCGGTAGACCACGTGTTGCGGACGTGAGCGTTGTAAATTTGTTTCTTCCGTCTTGAATGCGCTACTGAAAACTATGTGCGTATTAAGGTAAGAGTCGTTGTTTATCATCAAATCACAATTATTTCACATTACGCACATAATTTTTAAATCCTTTTTTCCAGCTGTTTCTAGTTACACTCTAAAATTTAGTAGTGCCGAATATCGACAAATGCACAGACAGTAGACACTAATTGACTTCGATGCTCTTGAGATATTTGATCACTAGATTGCGATGTTCTCTGTGACTGTATCCCTGACAACAAGAGAGAAATAAATATATTGCGTGTGGGAATTGCAGCTGGAGATCATTGAGCTAAGACTTTCGATTTGAACCCACTGTGAGTATTTCACTCATTCATATCGGCGTCATGTTGAATTAATTATCATGGTTCAGTAAAAATCGGAAAAATGCCATCTGGGTCTTCGTTCTTGTATAGTTTCGACCCCCGTAGTGATCACCTTGCGTCACATTACATCATCTCTAATCCTATGCGGCTAAAGTGTTCTGGAATTGAGATTGGCGCGACCAATACACAGTAGATAGTGTGTTTCGTCGTGAGCGGTATAAATTTATTTCTCCCGACTTGATACTGAAAATAATTTGCGAATTAAGGTAATAATCATCAAATCACAATTACATCGAGTTGTTATTGACATCCCACATTATCGTAATTAATTTTTAAAGCATTTTTAACCGTTTCTAAATACACTCTACTAAGTGCTGAATCGCAATAAATGCACAGACCCTAGACATAAATCCACTTGGATGCTCTTGAGATATTATATCACTAGAATGCAATGATCTCTGTGACACTGCATCCCTGAAAACGAGAGAGAAATATATATCTTCGGATGTGAATTGCACCCGGAGTTCATTGAACGAAGGTTTTCGATCTGAACGCGCCGTGACTATTTCACTCATTCAGGACGGCGCCGTGTTGAATTAATTAGAGCAGTTCGGACAAAATTTGGTTATTTTGCGTGCATTGTTATCTGGCTGTCTCTGCTACTACAGATCCGGTTCCTGAAGTAGTCACCTCACATCACGTTGCATCATCTAGGATAAGATGGGCTAGGGTTGAGGTTGGCACGACCGGTAGACCACGTGTTCCGGTCGTGAGCGTTGGAAATTTCTTTCTTGAGTCTGGAATGCGCTACTGACAAGTATATGCGTGTCAAGTATATATGACATATGAGTATATATGACGCTATGACAAGTATATATCTTCTTCTATTGCTTCTTCCTTCATCTCCTTCTCCTTGTGCTTATCTGCCTCCCCCTTTTGTCTTTCTGCTTCTCCTTTCTCTCTTTTTTCTCTCCTGCGTTTTCTTGTTATTCTCATTTATTAATTGATCCTCTCCTCCTCTCCCTCTTATTCTTATTCTTCCATTTCTCTTCCTTTTTCTTCTTCCTTTTCCTTCTCTCTTTCAATTCTTATTATTCTCTTCTCATCCAAGAGTCGTTATTATCATCAAATCACAATTACATCGAGTTATCCTTAGCATTCCACATGATCATATTTAAGTGTTTAAATCATTTTTCGCTGATTCGTGTTACCCGCTAAGACTTAGTTCGTCGTTTTGCAGGTGATTTCTCTCTCCCGTTATCTCCCATCCATGGTACCACCTCGGCAGGGAAAAACTTTAAGCTCCTGACTGATATCCTGTCATGTGTGGTAATGCGGTGCATATAAATGATCGTTAAAAAGTGGAACTCCCACGGTTAACAACGACTCTATAACACCACTCAACAGCAACAACAATAATCCAGAATGATAATTTTGTTTGCGGAAATGGTGATGATAATTATAAGCCGGATGATGTTAGTTCAGACCTGTTGACTCTGCGGCGAATCTGATCGGATGGAGTTTCAACAATGTCGGATTTTCGACACATAGCAAAATTGCTAGGTCTAATTCAGCTGATCTCTGGAGGAGAATACTAGCGGCCGGCTGCTCTGATATATTATGTGGTAAATGTGTTCGTGAGGGTGTGAAAGAAGAGAGGAGGGGCAAGGAAGAGGAAGGAAAGATCGCGCGCGGTCCGTGACCCTTTTGTTTGGGAACTCCGGAAAACAACCGATCAGAGCAGCCGGCCGCTAGTATTCTCTTCCAGAGATCAGCGGAATTAGACCTAGCGATGCGTCGTTGGGTCTCCTGAAGACCTCATTCGCTTAAGACCAGATTCACTGCAGAGTCTACGGCTCTGAATTAATCCCATCTGACTTATCATGATTATCATTTCTGCAGACAAAATAAGCAATCTGGATTATTGTTGTTGTGCGGTGTTGAACAGTCGTAGTCGTGGAAGTTCTACTTTTTAACGATCACCATTGTGATAGAGGGCAAGCCTGTTGCCCCAGAGCTATCTACAAGTGAGTAGACGACTTCCTAGGTCAATGAATCTATTCATAATTCAGTTCACAGGAATCATTAAAAGCATCATTTAGATCTCAAGCCCCGAAAGTGTGCAACATAGAAATATTGACTTTTCTTCGCATTCAAAGATAGGTAGTACATAAACAATTTCCTCCCCTTGAATTTCATTTAAATGTTAGTGTGTATGTGTATGTGTGTGTTTCAAATAACATGTAGTCTTTGTGTCATTTCTTATCAGTTATTTTTTATTCTTTAGCCTTCTGAAAAGTTTGAATATTCATAAAATGTGCTGTACATTGATACATGAGGTTGGTGTTTGAAATATTATTATTTTCAATACATTTTGCAAAATGAAATGAATCGAACGTTCATCTCCAAGCAATAATTGCCAAATAATTTGTAGTTCTAGTAATATATATCTTGAAATTTGTTAATTTCCCTTTTGTATACGCAAAATGCTACGTTTTGAGCTCCATTATTTTGGCTCTGCGTTGATGTATGTCAGTAAGCCTAGCTGCCAGGGCACACTGTACTAATATAAGCGAGAAACAAGAATGTGTGGTTAACATAATTGAATAAGTTTTACAGAACACTCAGTGTACGGCTAAGCAAAAAACTTTCATCTTCTTCTTTTGCTTCTTCCTTCATCTTCTTCTCCTTGCGCTTATCTTTCTCCCCCTTTTGTCTTTCTGCTTCTCCTTTCTCTGTTCTCTCCTGCGTTTTCTTGTTATTCTCCTTTATTAATCCATCCTCTCTTCCTCTCCCTCTTATTCTTATTCTTCCATTTCTGTTCCTTTTTCTTCTTCCTTTTCCTTTTTTCTTTCAATTCTTATTATTCTCTTCTCATCCAATGATTTTTATGCCGATTTTCTGCATATTTCTGCACTGCAACACAAATGAGTGTGACACATAAACGTCAACCTGGTTGCGAATTGGCAATTGACTAACGACCACTATTCTCTCTGGTATATCTAATACGATTATATGATACTACCAAATTCGGTGGACTCTCTTTGACATTTGGAATTTTGCCACTCAATCGTCGCTCGTTCCATGTGGAATTTATTGTGGCCAGAGGAGATTCGCAGTAGATTTCCCTAGGGCTCTCTCTTTTCCTTCTGCCTCATTCATCACTCCTTCTTCATCATTCAAATCATATTATCGTTACAATCCATCAAAATCATTCATTCATTTCCAGATACGCCCATGCGATTTAGGCAGTGGAGACATAAAAAAAGATATTCTTCAACCAGCATAGAATGATAGCTGTTATTCTTGAGTTAATGTGCATTAACTCGCTCCTACGTCGCTCGTGTCGTAATTTCTACTGGTGAATAATAGTCTTTCTACGGAATACAAGAGTATACTTTTTCTATCACTTAAATTGATGTTTTAAAAACATTCAATGGGCGCCTTAACCTTACAGAACACACAATGTTTTCTGACCCTAACAAACACCAACGCGCATGCTGTTTCGTCGTCCACCTACCTTACGACAGTTGCGACCTGCCGCGGCAGAGTACGCAGAACCTCTGTAGGCGACTGCGAGAACCTTCTGACGTGTGTAATGAGCTAAGACGAATATGATTGGTCGACAGCCGTGTGAGAATAATATTCTCGTACGGCTTGTGGAATCGTCATCATTTTTGCAACCGACGTGCAGAAAAGTATACATTCTGGAGTAGTCGTAGGGAATAGTATATTCTGCAACGAGCGTAGAATGATGGCTATTATTCACGAGTGGATGTTTCCGACGCGAGCGACGTAGGAGCGAGTGTCGGAATTTCCACGAGTGAATAATAGCCATTCTACGCAAGTAGAAGACTATACTTTCTCTACGACTTTGATATTGAAGTTTTAAAAATACTAAATGATAACATGTGAATCATAATTATAAATCAATGTGAGCGTTTTAACCTTACAAAGTGGCCACAATTATGTGAACTCGCATACTGTTTCGTGGTTCACCTGTCTTACGATAGTTGCGGAAGAGCTCGCAGCGCCTCTGTAGGCGACTGCGAGAACCCTAAGTCGTTGTGTAATGAACTAGGACGAATGCGATTGGTCGACAGGTGTGTTAGAATAATATTCTCGCACGGCTTGTGGAATTGGCATGATTACTGCATCCGATAACATGGAGAAATGAATACATTCTGCTATAGTCGTAGCGAAAAGATCTTTGTGTTGGGCAACCCGTGGTGTGGTGGTCAAATTGCTCGCCTTCCAAAGCTCAACAAAACGTGCGCATAGAGATGCTACCATGTACGTCCAGAAGCCGAGCAGAAGCCATCTCAACATTTGCTCAAGGCATCAACTGATGTCACTGAAGTGCCTTTGACAGGGAAGGTCGGTTTGAGTCCGGACGGTGGCAGAATATTTGACACTAGTTAGTCATCTTGGGCGAGTTCTGTCGGAGGAGAATTCTAGCGGCCGGCTGCTCTAATCGACAGTTTTCCGTGGTTTCTCCAATCATCACAAATAGAATGCCGGAGCTGTAAAACGGACGGACCGCGCGCGATCTTTCCTTCCTCTTCCTTGTCCTATCCTATCTTCTTTCATACGCTTACATTAACTATCACTCATCTCGGGATACCAATCGGGGAGCTTAGGGCTTGTCCGAGCTGGAGCGGTGTCAAGCTGGTGGGAGTTACATTGTTGAGGAAAATCTCCACTAACCGTCGGGAGATCGGCGCCGGATATCACCATCCATCTAGGGAAGATCACTACCACCTTCCGCGATAAAACCTATACTACACTTACGGTACTAAAGACCTTAGCAGTTGACGCACCCGGAATCACTAACGCAGGAATACAGAAAGCAAAAATGGTCTGATCCAAAGACTTGACAGATGTTTCTCAATGTATTTCGACGCGCTGAATGCGAAACCAGAATTGCGTCGAGAAACATGTGTCAAGTCTTCGGGCCTGACAACAATCCCCGAAAACAAAAAATACAATTTCATGATGTTTTGTGTGTGTGTGTGTGTGTGTGTGTGTGTGTGTGTGTGTGTGTGATTTAAAAATCTCGAGGATGGTGGCGGATTGTGGCTCCATATTCGGATTCAGCGCATCGACATACTTAAGGGAAAAAAATGTGTCAAGTCTTTGGGTCTTACAGCAATCCCCAGAAACTACAAGTACAATTTCACGATGGTTTCTTGCGATTATAAAAAGAATGAAGGATGATGGCGCAATTCTGGCTTCGGACTCGGATTCAGCGCGTCGAAATACATAGAGAAATATGTATCATGGCTTCGGGTCTGACAACAATCTCCGAAAACAAAAAATACAATTTCACGGTAGTTTTTTGCCATTTTAAAATACTGGAGGGTGGTGGCGGAATTCGGGCTTCACATTCGGATTCGGCGCGTCGACATACTTAGAGAAACACGTGTCAAGTCTTTGGGTCTGACAACTAGTCTCGAAAACAAAAAAATACAATTTCACGATGGTTTCTCGCGATTTAAAAAAAAACTGGAGCGTAGTGGCGGAAATTGGGCATCACATTCGGATTCAGCGCGTCGACATAGAGAAACATGTGCCAAGTCTTTGAGTCTGACTTGTTTTTGTGAGTGTATGGCTGTGTAATCAATGAATCAATCATCACCTCCTGAAGCGTGCTCAAGGCTGAGTGTGTGTGTGTGTGTTGCAGTCGCTGAGCGCGGGCGGCGGGGGCGCGGGCGGGGGCGGGGCGTTCCCGGCGGCGCCCGCGGCGTCGCCTGAGCCGCCGCTGCTGCTGCCTGGCGGCGGGGGCGGGCGGCGCGGCGTGGGCGGAGGCGGAGGCGGCGGCCGCGGAGGGCCGACACGCGGCCACAGCCTGCAGGCCTTCTTCCTGGACGGCGGGGACGACGCGGGCCCGTCGCTCGACGAGGAGGACGACGAAGAGGTACGTGACTGGGGTTGCCAGCAATGATCACGTAAAAGGGAGGACACTCGATAACCCCCCCCAAATAAATAAATAAATAAATAAATAAATAAATAAATAAATAAATAAATAAATAAATAAATAAATAAATAAATAAAAATAAAATAAAATAAAAAAAGCCGGCCCAAGGGTCGGGGGTTCCAATCCCGCCTCGGGCATGGTTGTATTTGTGTTCGTCCTTTCACCCCTTATCACCACCATTTCGTTTCATTTTCATACTTACCATACCTTTAACTCCAACAGTGGTCGCTAATGACCTAGATGTAGATGCGACCTTAAATAACAAAAAACACATGTATCGACACATTTTGTTTTTATAAATATTTAATTTAGACTAACATCAGCTCTAATTATTTCTTCCCTTCATTTGCGATTTATGTGAAAAGATTCGATCACAAAATGTAAATGATCTGAGCGACTCTTTTTCTATTTTAGTCGCTAGACAGAGACACTATCATGCATGCGCGTGTCAGCGTTTAGAAAAAGGATGTTCATGTTTTCTATTCTAAATTAAACAGTAAACGATACAACGTCGTAGTAGATATTAGTCTTGTGATAAAATAAATGACTACAAACGTTAAAAATGTCCTAAAAGGAGGTTATTTAAAATACAAAGGAGGACGAGAGGACAGTTGACATCAAAAGAGGACTGTCCTCTCAAATGGACGGCGGTTGTCAACCTACACGTGACGCCGTTGTTATGAACGGTGTGTCTGGGAATAAATGATGCAAACTTCGAGTTGAAGATGATCACTTTTGGCCAATCGACATGTGTGAAATTTCATAGAACGAAGTAAGATTTGCGTCATTTGTCCGATTGGTAGGGAACTCATCGTAGTCTGATGTTTCGCAGGTGCATGTTCTTTGGATGCCAAACACCAGAGCAATACGAGTTGTCCATCAGTTAGGCCAAATACCACATGGGCAACTTTGTTTTAAGACTTTTCCCAAAATGTTAATTGCCAAAAAGTGATCATCTTTGATTTCCTTACATGTCATAGAAGTTTATCACATTTATTGAGACACAAATACAGGCAAGGGAGATTCTACAGATGGCCCTTTTAAAATCTACACAAAACATTGTTAAGGATTCTTTTTGTTTCACTTCCTAACGTTTATTATTTTTGGATCGTTAGGTACAATCCTTATCTAGAAATATCGAATGCACGAGTATGACAACACAGACATGATATATAATAAAAATTTCATAAAAGTTAAAAATTAAATGAAAGTAATATTGAGAGTGAAACATAACGTACATGTCAAATCAATTGTAATGGTAAGTATGAAGGCATGCAGCGACAAGAATTTTAATTATGAACACAAGCCAAACGTCCGTGTGACGATTGAAAGTATAACGATCGCTTATTTTCAGATAAAGAAATTGACCATCTATCTTGCAATGAAGTTTACATTTAATGGGTTGGGTTATTTTTAGCTACGTGTAAGTTCGTATAATTTATTAGTACTCACCGTTAATGGAGAAGTACACAAGAACCCATTAGTTTCACGACAACTCAATAATTGAATCAATCACATATACGTAGAGTAAAAAGTAAGTATATGCCTACATACGAACAGTAAAACCTACAAGCCTATTTACCAAGAAATATGTACTAAATAAACCACAGCCGACAAATATGTGCTAAATAGCCACAAATATACGTGTATACAACTTACATTATACCTACATTCTTTCAAACCAACAAATACATTACCATATATTCATGCATATCAACATACACATCCGATGATTCGTCAACAACAGTGAAGTGTAACTGGGATACGGTGTAAGTGCCAAAATAAATAATCATGGGTAATTAAAAGAAAACAATATTACTTGGAAACTAACACATATTATTAGATTTTGAAAATTTCCAGCAGTTATCTAGTCTAAAAGAAATGCAATGGTACCGAACGGTGTAGTGCAGTCTTCCCCATTGAACCACAGAAGTGCACCAACGTTAAACTGTTTGGGGATGATACAAGTGTCACGCGAAAGTGTCTAGAAACTGATGCAATTGCGAGGTGCTAGAAACATTATGTCGACAATAAACAATATTGTTTCTCAGTGTGCGTTGACACTTTTATCACGCCCTACCGAAAACTTCTTTGAGTTACGTCGATCTGTATCTATTGGACTGCATGTGATTACGACGGGTGGGCGTTTGGTATGGACATTTTTCTATGTTTCAGGCGAAGACACATAAGAGTTCTTTCAATGAGAAAAAAACGAAATTCCGATGTCGTGACACACCATTTCCCAGTTCAACTTCAAATACACATTCCCGTATTATCTTTTCCACACGAACCACATAAGTACAAATGAAAGCTGTGCCAATGCACTGCCCGTTTATACATTTTGTACGCGATACTAATGCCATCTGTACATTTGAATATCGCCATCCATTGATTTTTGTCATCTCAGTGTATAAGTACATTAATGTACCACCTCAGTGTATATGTACATTCATGTACAGTGTATATACACTCATGCTAACATGTGTATATGCATCTCAACGGATTCACATGCATACCAGCGTGTATACATGCATACCAACATATATACCGGCATATCAACTTGTTTACATACATATCAACGTGTGTACATACATACCAACGTGTGTACATGCATACTAACGTGTATTTATACATACCAACGTGTATACATAAATACACACTAACGTGTGTACATGTACCCCAACGTGAATACATGCATACCACACATGAATACATGAATACCAATCATCAGCATCACCAATCATCATGAATATCAAGTACACACGCTCATATGTATTTATAGACATATCAACGTGTGTACATGCATACCAACGGGTGTACGTGTATACCAACGGGTGTACATGCATACCAACATGTGTACATGCACACCAATGTGAATACATGCATACCAACGTGTACGCATACATACATACATGCTTGCATACATTCATACATACCACCATTGTACATTCCGTGTGTGTCGTTGTGTCAGGTGGACGACGGTGCGTCGTCGCTGCGCTCGTTCGGGTCGGCGTGCTCCGCCATGTCGTGCGACCACGCCTACTTCGCGCGCAACGGCACCACCTTCAGCGGCCGCCGCATGAAGTACGTGGTGCACTGCAGCCCGCACGCCGGGGAGGCCCGCGAGTACCTCACGCCCACGCAGCGCGCCGCCAGGCAGATACGCAGGCTCAAGGTACGCGCCACGCCCTCCCTCCCTTCCGCCCGCCTTACTCTCGCTCTCACTCCCTCCCGCCCTATCGCCTTCCCAACTGTCCTACCTCCCTCCCGCCCTCACGCCCTCCCTTCCTCGCGCCCCCCTCCCTCGCCCTCACTCCCTCTCGCCTTCCTCCCTCTCGCCCTCACACTCCCTCTCCTTTCGCTCCCTCCTCGCCCTCCATCCCTCTCGCCCCACTCCCTCTCGCCCTCCACTCCCCTCTCGCCCTGCTCCCCCTCTCGCCCTCGCTCCCTCTCGCCCTCGCTCCCTCTCGCCCTCCCTCCCTCGTGTCCTCCCTCCCTCCCTCTCCACCCCTCCCTCCCTCTCGCCCTCCCTCCCTCCCTCCTCGCTCTCCTCCCTCCTTTCGCCCTCTCGCCCTCACCCTCTCGCCCTCACTCCCCTCTGCTTCTCCCTTCCACTCTCGCCCTCACTCCCCTCCCTCCCTCTCGCCCTCACTCCCTCCCTCCCTCCTCCCGCCCCCTCCACTCCCCTCCTCCCTCTCGCCCTCACTCCCCTCTCGCCCTCCCTCCTCTCGCCCTCCCTCCCTCTCGCCCTCACTCCCTCTCGCCCTCCTCCCACCGCGCCCTCCTCCCTCCTCGCCCTCCCTCCCTCATGCCTCCCTCCCTCTCGCTCCTCCCTCTCGCCCTCCCTCCCTCTCGCCCTCCCTCCCTCTCGCCCTCCGTCCCTCTCGCCCTCCCTCCCTCTCGCCCTCCCTCCCTCTCGCTCTCCCTCCCTCGCGCCCCCTCCCTCCCTCTCTCTCACTCTCCCTCTCTTTCGCCCTCCCTCCCTCTCGCCCTCCTTCCCCTCTCGATCCCCTCCGCCCTCCCTCCCTCCTTATTGCCCTCTCGCCCACCTTACCTCTCGCCCTCCCTCCCTCCTTATTGCCATCTCGCCCTCCTTACCTCTGGCCCTCCCTCCCTCTCGCCCTCCCTTCCTCTCGCCCTTCCGCCCTATCGCCCTCGCTCTCTCTCTCTCATACACACACACACTCACTCACACTCCTCCTCCCTGTAGTCATCTCTCTCTCCATCTACCTCTCGTTCTTTAATTTGCTCTCACTATAACCAATCTACTTCCCCCTCTCTCTCTCTCTTTTTCTCTCTCCCTTTCTCTGTTTCTCTCTCTTTCCCTCTCTTTTTCTCTCTTTTCCTTTCTTTTTCTCTTTATCTCTCTCTTACTCTCTCTCTCTCTCTTACTGTCTCTCTTTCTCTCTCTCTCTCTCTCTCTCTCTCTCTCTTTGCTCTCCTTTTGCCCTCCTTCAGATCCATCCTCTCTTTCACCCTTTTCTAGCAAAAGATGTAATAGCTACTAACAGGATGACTTGTAATAGTTATTAACCTTGTAAGCCCGATATGAAGCAAATAACGGATGGAGTTTATATACCAAAGTTTTTAATCAATTCCGTTATTTCTGATACGGGTTGGATGTCGTTTAAATTGTAAGAAAAAGTCGTGTAAATAACAAATACCTTTTCTTGTAACATGAATGCTCATACGTCATCTCTAGCTACAACTTTTGTTGCGATTGTTCTTAACGGACGACTGAGGTACAGTGTGGCTAAAAGTCGAACTTCAGTTCAGAATCCACACTGTTCACGAGAGCGTTCGCTAAAACTCCGGAATCGTTCGGCAAAAGGAAGTTCGTAAATCGACTTTTAGTAGACGTACAGCCGTAAAGATTATTCGTCCTTGTTTGGTCGTGTTTAATTCGATTTAATAGTACTCTATTATGTAAGACATATTAAATATTACGGCAACGTCGGAAAATTAGTACATACAGAATGTTTCAGAATTAATGTTTCGAACGTTTAGGGGATGTAAGGGTAGAAGATATTGCATTTTTACCAATGAAAGTATGACGTAAAATTACGAAAAAGGAACTTACACGTGTGTTACTTGCCTCTGATTGATAGGCAGCACGTAATCCTGGACAGGTTCCCGAAATATCTTTGACTGCATTAAATGAACTGTCACTCACGATGCAATATCGGAAAAAAGTCATATATATGTAATTTCTTTATGTAAGATGTCCCAACACATTGTTCGGTGGCAAAAAGTTATTATTTTCGATCGACTAAATGCACGAGCAGTTTGTAACATTTATTCTGAGACATCCTGCAGAATAAATAAGCGCAGTGCGTAAGACGCGCAGCTTTGAAGGTGTAGTGGTTATCGTATCGAACTTTTTCCCTCACGTTCACCACTTCAAACGTGAATTTTGAAGGGCAAAAAATGTTTTAAACATCGATGTTCGTAATCATAGTGAACCTCGGATATAGTGATCCAAAAATGTTAGTTCCCTGAAGTTCACTATAATCGGAGTTGACTGTATGGTTTTTTTGCAGTTCCAAGGCAGTTAACGCCCATTCACAATGCAAACAAATATAATGACGTTAACATAAAAGTTAGAACTACGTCCATAAGCGGACTCATTCACAATGCGTTCGTATAAGCATAACACGTAAGACGTTAACTTAAAAGCTTGCAAGCTTTAAGCTTCTGTGCTTACGCTTATGTCAAAAATAAGAAATGAACCTATCATAGCACGTTAACTCAAAATCGAGTATCGAAATAAATCGATGGACGAATTAACGCAATCACCACTTGTCATGGACATAGTCGATATCTCGAAATCGATTCTCACATCTAACCAATAGTAATCTAAAATGTCTCACAGCCAATAGAAACTCTTATTTTTCTTACGTGTATGTTCGACATTGTGAATCCTTCAGTCTAACACGTACGTTAATATTTACGTCTGTGTATCATGCTTATGTTTGTGTTTGCATTGTGCATGGGCCATAAGAAATATGTGGTCACAGGGCAAAAGTTTGCAAGTCAAATTTTGATTTTATTCAGCCAATAGAATTTTTTATTTTGCTTACGTTTATGTTGGATATTGTGAATCCTCCAGTCTATGACTTATGTTAATGTTCACGTCTGTGTGTCATGCTTATGTTTGTGTTTGTATTGCCATAAGAAATCTGTGGTCACAGGGCAAAAGTGTGCAAGTCAATTTTTGATTTTATTCAGCCAATAGAAATTTTTATTTTGCTTACGTTTATGTTGGACATTGTGAATACTCCAGTCTATCACTTATGTTAATGTTCACGTCTATGTGACATGGTTATGTTTGTGTTTGCATGGTGAATGGGGCTTAACACTTGTGGAGTTGGTTGCGCAGGCGCTGCTGCAGCAGGCGCAGAAGGAGCTGAACCAGAAGGACCAGGACATCTTCCGCCTCACCAAGGAGGTGGTGGAGCTGCGCCTCTTCAAGGCCGCGCTAGGGCCCGACGCCGCCGGGGCGGACGGGCGCGACGCGGGCGGCGACGAGGGCGACGCGGGCGACCTCCGCCCACGCCCCGCGCAGGACGCCCCCGGCGCCGCCGCCGCCTCGCCCGCGCCGCCGCCGCCCCCGCAGCAGCAGCCGCCGCAGCCGCCGGCCACTCCCCCGGCCGACCACGACGACCCCGACGAGCAGGTCGCGCGCGCGCTGCTGCTGCACAACGACCACGCCTCCCAGGGCGCTTGACCTCCCAGGGTGAGCCGGTCACTCGTCGGCTTTGGATTGATTCATTTTTCATGTTTCCGGGCGCGTCGCTGCTCTGGTCATTAGTCCCGTTAGCATGTTTTGTCTCGGGAGACGGCGGTGATCTTACCCCGCTGGATAGCGAGATCCGGTGCCGACCTACCGTCGGCAGTGGGACTCCCCAGCTGGGACTCTCCCACCAGCGGGGCGCCACCCAGCCGGGACAAGCTCTAAGTTCCCGACCGGTCTCCCAGGATATGTGGTAGTGTAGTGAATGTTAGTGTAAGTGTGTGTGTAAGGGGGAGAGGGTAGGACAAGGAATGGGAAGGACAGATCCTTGCCTTGTCCGTGGCCCGTTTGGTGGGGTACTGCTCCGGCATTCGCCTGGTGTTGATCGGAGAAACCACGGAAAACTACCGATCAGAGCAGCCGGCCGCTAGAATTCTCCTCCAGACAGCGACTGAAATTCGACCTAGCTGACAAAGTAGTGTCGAAAATCCTCTTACCGCCGTCAGGACTGGAACCTAGGACCTCCGGTCAGAGGCGCTGCAGTGACATCGTGGGCGATTGCGGGCATGTCAGCTGCGAGTTCAGCCGCTGTCTGGAGGAGACTAACCGTTCTAACAACGTTCGGACAGCTGCTCTCTTCTATAGTGTTCCTGGTTTCTGCAATCAGCAAGCGAATGCCCAAGCAGCACCAAAACAAAGGGGCTTTCCTTCCTCTTCTTTGTCCGATTGGTTGGTTGGTTAGTGATTTCCGGGCGCGTCAGCTGCTGGTCGCTGGTCCCGTTAGTGTAGTGCATGTTTATTTCTCGGGAGATGGCGGTGATCTTACCCGCTGGATGGCGAGATCTGGCGCCGACCTACCGTCGGCTGGTGGGTTCTTTCTCTAACCGGGACTCTCCCACCAACGCGGGGCACCGCCCCAGCCGGGACAAGCTCTAAGTTCCCGACCAATCCCCGGAATATGAGGTAGTGAAGTGCATGTTGGTGTAAGTGTGTGTGTAAGGGAGAGGATAGGACGGGAATGGGATGGACAGATCACTTGCCGCAGTCCGTGGCCATTTTGTTAGAGACACTGCTCTGGCACTCACTCTCCGGTAATTCATTGGCGATTTAAGCGTACCACCGGGAGAGGTGGCTCAGTGCATCAACTGATGTCACTGCAGCGCCTCTGACCGGGAGGTCCCTGAGATTTCATTCCCGACGTGATAGGAGTTTCGACATTAACTAGATAGCTAGGTCGAATTCAGACGGTGTTGGAGGAATTCAGCGTCCAGCGCTCTGATCGGTAGTTTTCGTGGTTTTCCCGATCAACACCTAGGGAATCCCGCAGTACCCTAACAAACCTTGAACTACAGGCAGCGCGAAATCTTTGTTACTTATTCCTTCTCATATCACCCCTTATTTTCATAGATGCACTACACCCACGCATTATTCCGGAAGACCGGTCTGGAGATTAGAACTTGTCCTGATTGGGGCGGTGCCCTGCTGGTACGAGATACCTGGTTGGGGAAAACTGCCCAGCCTACGGTAGGCCAGCGCCGGATGTCGCCATAAAGTGGGGGAAGACCACCACGCGAAGCTCCCGAGCAAAACCCACTTTCTGCTTACTGGACTTGTGACCATAGTAGTGTATGCGACCGGAATCATGAACAATCAATCAAGCAATGAATCCGAGTATGTCAATTGCAATGGTCATTACTAGACCCGTTAGTGGAGTGATATATCGGGGAGGAGGGCATCGGCTTAGGCCAGGGGTGGCTCAAGGCATCATCATGGCCAGTCGTGTTTAGCGCTGTCTGGAGGAGACTAACCGTTCTAACGGACTACTGCAGTGATCGGTTCTTTCACGGTTACTCCGATCATCACCACACGAACACTGAGCAGCACTCCCAACAGGGGACTCTTTTTCCTTCCCGTTCCTTCTCCTATCCTACGTCTTACACACGCTTACAGTGACATGCAATTCTCTGCACTATACGTGGCAGAGGTCTGTCGGGAATTAGAGCATCCGGATGGAACAATTGTCCCGATAATTGGGAGATACCTGGTTGAGGATAAAACCGCTATCCGACGCTTAGGTCAGCGCTGGATCTCACTCTATCAGGGTGGAGTAGATCACCGCCATCTCGTGATAAAAAACATGCACTACTCTTATGGGAATAACAGCCACAACACTTTACACGTCCGGAAATATCAGGCAATCAAACCCGGAGATGGCGATTGTCCGGCCCACCAGCGCATGGTCAGATCAGCATCGAAATTCACGTCGGTTTTGCATGCGATTTAGCACTCAAGTTTCTCTACCAGCAAACCTCCCAGTCTGAATAGCTCATAAGCTCCCGACTGATCTCCTGATGACTATGTGGTAGTATACTAGATGTGTGTGTGTGTGTGTGTGTGTGTGACAGGTAGGATAAGACAACGAATGGGAAGGAAAGATCGTGAACAAATCACGGGGAAGCACCGATCAGAGCAGCCGCCTTCCCTGGGCAGTGAATTTGACCTAGCTATGTAGCTAATGTCGAAAATCCTCCATCGACTGATCTGAATCTCTAGCCCCCGTTGAGAGTTGCTGCGGTGACGTCAATAATAACTTAAACTCAGCCGACGCACGTATCTGGAGTTAAATTTCCTTTGCCCATCCAATAGAGTCCTTTTTGTAGGCTGGTGGGGCGAAACTACCGATGCTATTTGTCTCGTAGTGTTCGTTATATTCCGTGAGGGAGGGGGTAGTACTGACGAATGAAATTGTCGCAGGTGAGAAGACGAGCTCGCCGTCGCTGGCGGACTCAGGCCACTTCGGGGACATCGCCACCACGTGAGCCCCCACCAGCCGCAGACCGCAGCGGCGAGCGGGCGCCGGCGCCCGCGCGCCCGCCGCGCCGGCGCAGGCCTCTCCGCGCCACGCGCACGCGCAGGCGCAAGGCGCTGGAGGTGGCGCACGCGCAGACGGAGGCGCTGGAGCGGCGGCTGGCCGGGCGGCGCGCGACGCCCAGGAGCTCAAGGAGCGGCACAACGACCGCGTGGAGGCCCTGCTGCAGCGCGCCTCAGCCACGCCAACGACCAGTCAGTGCTGCCTCTCTCTCCCTCGCTCGCTCTCTCTCTCTCTGACTCTCTCTCTGACTCTCCTCTCTCTCTCTGACTCTCCTGACTCTCTCTCCTCTGACTCTCTCTCTGACTCTGCCTCTGACTCTCCTGACTCTCTCTTTCTCTCTGAGATCTGACTCTCTTCTCTCTCTCATCTCTCTTCTCTCTCTCATCTCTCTTCTCTCTCTCATCTCTCTTCTCTCTCTCAATGTCTCTTTCTGTCTCTGTGTATGTGTGTGTGTCTCTCACGTTGTCGATTGTTTCAAGCATGATTTAGGTTTTTATAGAAACATCAATGTTATAGAAATATTCCGTTCACAAACAACATCGAAAACAAAAACATAAAGCACAAACACCTACGTTTTAAACAGTTTTTTTATAGAAGTATATATCTTTGCTTTATTGGACTACCTAGGTTTCCATAGAAACTGTCAATGTTCTGTAGGATTGCCTACTTTATATACAAAACATCAATCAATGTTCTCTAGGGCTACCTAGCTTTTTATACAAACTTCTATCGATGTTGCCGAAAGACTACCTAGTTTTTATAGAAACATCAAACGATGTTTTTTAGGACTACCTATTTTTCAAACAAAGATCAATCGATGTTTTCTAGGATTACCTGCTTTTTGTAGAAACATCTATTGATGTTCTGTAGGACTACTGCCTTTTTATAGAAACATAAATCGATTTTTCTAGGACTATCTAGTTTTTATAGAAACTTCAATCGATATTTTCTAAAACTACTTTTATAGGAACGTCGATGTTCCAAAGGATTACCTATTTTTTATAGAAATATTTATCAATCTTATTTATCTAGTACCACCTAGTTTTTATAGAAATCAGTGTTCTGCAGGACTAGCTTCTTTTTATAGATACATCTACTGATGTTTTCTGTGACTACTTAGTTTTTATAGAAACATCTATAGATGTTCTGTAGGACTATCTTCTTTTTATAGCAACATCCATTGATGTTTTGTATAGAGTTTTGTATCTAGTCTTGTATAGAAGCATGGCCGTTTCGCCACCGCCGCAGCCATGCGTGCGTGTGCGTGTGTGTGTGTCTATGTGCGTGCGTGCGTGTGCGTGCAGGTACTGCGCGGTGCGCGGGGAGCTGGAGCGCTCGCAGGAGCGCGTGCGGCAGCTGGAGCGCGAGGCGGAGGGGCTGCGGCGCGGCGTGGAGGAGCAGGAGGAGCGCCACAAGAGCATGTACCTCAAGATGTACATGAAGGGCCAGGAGGCGGCGCGCTTCGAGCACGCAGACCAGGTGAGAGCACAAACCTCCGCTTGGGGCCACGCCGGCGCCGCCGAGAAACAAAACCTGGGTGCTAGGCATTGATTTCGTTTTTCCGGACGCGTAATGAAGTTAGGTGCATTTTATTTTTAAACGTGGTTAAAGTTCAGTTTTAATCGCACTTTTTCTTATGTTAAAATTGTCTTTATTCCTCCGGGGATTAAAGTGTCATTTTCATCCCTCCGGGATTAAAGTGTCATTTTCATCCCTCCAGGATTAAAGTAACCACAGAGCGAAATTAAAGTAATCCTCAGGGTTTAAAGTAACCACACTCGCCAGCGACTACCTAATGGTAGTCATTACAATATGAGAAAGAAAGAAAGAAAAAAGGTTCGGATAAACCGTAAGTCTAAAAGCATACATATACTTAAGCTAAAAATTAACGTTGAACAATAAATGCTGCTCGTCCCAAGCGTCAACAAATCTGTAAAATTCAAGCTTTGTACTTTTTTTGCTTATAGGCTTTTCCATATCTTTTAAAAAATCCTATTAATTTACAATATCTAAAATAAAGCTCAATTAAAGCGTTAAGTACGTATCGTCAATATTTTTTTCCTAGAGAAATATGTAGTACATACATACTTAGAGCTATCAACATTTTCCTTTATACGTAACATTGCCCTCACCATTGAATAATAGGCGATGAAGATGTTTTAGATTTATTGTTAATACAATTTCTTGTGAAACTTTTCTTTCTTTCCTGGCATTTCTTCATTTGCAGGAACATTCCTTCTATTTTTCGTAGATATTCTTTCAGGGAATAATTTAGAAACATTACATTCTGCTTTTTCATATCATTAGGAGTTTATAGATCTTCATCTTCAGAGTCTAAATAATTCCTATTTTTTTTCTGATTCAAACATTCCTTCGTTCTTTCATGCAGAATGCAAACTATCTGTAATCACAACCACCTAAAAGTGATCCCCTGAAGGATCCTAGTCGTCTACTGTACTGCTTCGTCCTTCGTGGCATAGATGTGCAAGCGAAGAAATATTGTTTAAAAATAAAGCTTTGTATATGACATGGGTTTTACCTGATCTTTATTCGCTCGGGAAAATTATGTCCCTCGTGCAATCTCGCTCGAAACACAACAGTTCTCCCTCGTGAATAAATCTCTACTTAAACCCCTTGTTATATAAATAACTATTATATGTGTGACTTTTAACCATGATTATTAGGCAACCCCGGGTGCTCGATGTCCGCACGCACAAACAATCCCCTTGATTGCGTGAGAACGTGACCTGCCAAACATCAGTGCTTACGGAGTTGCCTAAAAATCAGGGGCAAGCGCTGCATGTATAATCGCATGCAGGGTTCTATTAGATCAAGGGTGTCCAACTCAGAAGGCCTCAAGGGCTGCAACTAAAATCTTTGAAATGGTTGCTGGCCATAGTTCCATTACTCGGACGATCTACACCCGATTTCCCTATATTGTTGATCTCTGCAAGTGGCCCGGCTGCTCTGAAAGGGGGGGTGGAATCATGTGTGATATCAGTCCGTACCACGAAACACATTGGGATGATATTGAATTTCTGAATTTTTCTTCAATCTAAACTTGAACCTATTTTTACATTACATTCTTTGGGTTGGTTTTATACTTGGGCGGCCTGCTCCTGGGGTGGAGCTCTTCCGCCGAGGTTCTTTGTTGTTTTGTCGTGTTTAAATGTATTGCGGCCGCCCTACGATTGTCTCGTATGTGGGCGGCGCGCTTTTCTTTATAGTAAGTTTTTTGCACTGAGTTTTAAGTTATGCTGCACTTTTTTGCTTTTGCTGCTCCCAAAAAGAAGTGAATGCCATCAAGTCACTCCCGTAGTCGCACGTTCTCCGGTCTTTAATTTGTTTCTTGGTTATACATTTTAGACTTATGAACTATTTAATACAAATATAAGTTAATTTAGTCCTAATCCTTATGCCTATACTATATACCTATATGAATATTATTAACTAATTAAATCCTAAATAGCTAAACATATGGAATCATAATTATTTACTCTATATCTAATCTATCACATATCTAATTTATCTAAACTACACACAATGACATACACCACATTATACAATACTATACAATGACATACATTACATTAAAACCTATTTTTACATTTTACGTCTCCGACAGGTCGCGTGCGCTAGGCACGCTGTTCTCTGTCGGCGTTGATGCAAGGGACTTTCACTTTTGACTAAAAACCTTTCCCCGGCCACAATCAATGGCACCCCGGGCCGCCAGTTGGACAACCCTGTATTAGATGAAACTTCCTACTACACGTTCATTGGCAAAACGTGATCATTGTTCACCCCTTTATTGATTGGCTGATTATTTCGTGTTTCTGGGCGCGACAAGCTCGATATGGTTATTTGTCCTGTATTTATAATGCATGTTTTCCTCGGGAAGTGGCAGTAATCTTCCTCCGTTGGATGGAGCGATCTGGCATCAAACTACACGACGTCCAGGCTAGGTATTCCGTGTATCCTATCCGTGGGGCACCGCCCCAGTCGGAATAAGCTCTAAGCTCCCGTGTGGTCTTCCGATATGTGTGGCAGTGTAGTGCGTGTGGCAGCGTGTGTAAATAAGGGATGAGGATAGGGCAAGGAAGAGTAAGGAATGATCGCGCGCGGACAGTGGCCCGTTTGGTAGGGTACTGCTCCGGCATTCGTCTCATATTGATCGAAGAATCCACGGAACACTACCGATCAGAGCAGCCGGTTCCTAGAATTCTCCTCCAGACAGTAGCTAAATTCGACGTAGCTAATGTAGCTAGCGTCAAATCCTGCTATCGTTGGGGACTCGAACCACAGGACCTCCCGTTGCGAAGCAATGCAGTGGTTGATGCCCTGAGCCACCTAAGCCGTTCGATCTCTCTGTATGCCCTAGAAATGTGGAACAGTTATTCTGAAATAAGCTACGTAGACGGTAATTTGAATTGAATTGAATTTGCCTTATTTTACGTGACGAGACTCAGGCCATGAGGCCTGCTCTTCCGTCTGACCACGCTAATTCCGCTACGCTCCTTTCACCAACCATGGGAGAAAGAAGGTATTACTTGGGCGACGAAACAGGCGATTTGAATTTAGCTCAGAGGCGTCATTTAGGCTTGAGGATCTTTTACATGCAGTAAATCTACTAACATGGGACAGCCGGCTTTACTTCCCCTCCGAAGGAAGGCGTACGAAGGATTTTTTCGAAATAATAATATTTAATAATTTGCAACAGCAGTAATAATAATTTGCAACAGCACATTTAGATACTGTAAAACTGTGCCGACGGCATCTCTTGTCCGCAGGTACTGGAGTTCGCCCACAAAGCTCCCAGCAGAGTTTCCGTCCCGGAACTCCTGCAGCAACTGCAGGTTGCAGAGAGCGAGCTGGAGAACATGAAGGTGAGCTCATACCCCCTCCCCGCTGTGTCCTCGACCCTTGTGCACGCGCTCGACCACCTTTCGCCCCCTCCTAAGTACGTCCTCACTTTTGTTTCGGGTCAAAACTACAAGCCAGCGAGAGAGGAGTCGCTATCAAAATGGTTGCCTTTCCGCAAGAAGCCTAATGGATATTTTTATTCTAATAATTCCTGTCTACGAAGTTTTGACAACGGAATATTTTCAGGGCATCTAAATCTTTATTTGGAACGATTATTAAAAACAGATTTTATTTTTGTTTGTTCGTTCCAAGTTGGACAATGTTAAAAAGAAAAAATACTACGTTATCTAGTGCAATTTCTTATATATGATTTTCATGGAATAAAATACACCAGTGTTATAAAACTTGATAACTGAAGGAATAATACTGAAAAGAAATGAATTTTATGGTGACAGCGGAGATTTTGTGGTACTCCATGATAAACTATTTGGGGTCAATGAGGTATCTACCACAATAGTATTAATTATAATTTTAATATTATTACATTTAGCCAAACACGTGTTTCGGGAACACTCTTCCCATCCTCAAGAAAAGAAATGTATTATTGAACATTTTTGGCTCATTCACGAAATGAAAAAGTCCGCGACCACTTCTAAGGAGCTGTAAGAAGTTGAGAAAATACATTCTATACTTTACAACTTAAAAGGAAACATTATTGCTTTTAAGGGGAAATATTTCGTTTTCATCATAAAAATGTCGAAAAATAATACGTTTAATCAAGTGTGGAGATAGGAATATTGAGCATGTCGTATTATTTATTACTTCTGTGAAAAAGTAAAGAGAAGGTACATAAATTTCGAAATGAAAATGACCTGTTGTTCTGGAGACTCGCTCCCCGAGCTGGTCGTTTTGATTACGCTCACCGCGCCTCCCTTAAGCCTCCCCCGCAGGGGGGGGGGATCACAAAGACGTAGGTTGTCGTGGTCTCTGGTGGAGTGTCGTAGACGACCACCTGGACCCTGAGTCTCTCGACGCCACTCACGTCGTTAACCAGAAGGTGCAGGCCGTGAGAAGGCGATGCTAAGTTCCAGGTAGACAGGTTCGCCCGGCTACCCACCAGTTGGGCCTATGGCGCATCGACCTTTGGGCTGGATCGGTCAAAGGATGTTTGTCGGAGATCTCCGGATTCCACTTTAAAGTGCGACGGGAAACTAGATACCACCCGTCAGGTTGCCCAGGTTCCGGCGATACCCACGTCGATAGCTTGGCGGTGCAGCCAGTTGGGGAGACGGGACTCCGAGCCGCCCGGACCTGGGTTCGGGTGGCCCCCACTTGGGCTTTGCCTTTGTCGTTGGAGTGGCTCGATACTCTGGGCAAAGAGGAGGGAACTTGTTCCCGGCGCATGTGAGTGGCGCGTTGTTTTGGCTCCGGTACTAGCCTAGATAACTAGTAGCTCTGAGCTGGCAGGGCGGCCCGACCCATGCCTTGAATGTAGAAGTTACCGGGAGGGTCAAATGCGTTCTGGCGGGACCCAGATACCAGCCCAAAGGCATACTTGTGCGTCTTCGGGGGGTGCGGATTGAGGCTAGCGCCAAGGTGCCCAACCCGGAGTTAATCCCTTCTGATAAAGAGGCTAGCGCCTAGGTGCCCAACCCGGGATTAATCCCTCCTGGTAAAGACAAGTGCATGATAGGCGCCCGGTAGACACACACACACACACACACACACACACACACACACACACACACACACACACTCCCTTAGGCCTCATTCAGCTTAACCGTACGTAATGCCCTTAGGCCTCATTCACAATGCTTAACCGTACGTAATGCCCCTAGGCCTCATTCACAATGCGAACTTAACCATAATGTAATGCCATAAACTTAGCAGTAAAATTTTTGCATAAAATCGAGTATTCACAATCAACAACCGTAAGTCTCCCTGAACCAATCAGAATTCAACGTATTGAAGCTTGATCAAATCGTTTCTAGCTTTTTTCGACTTTCCTGTCGAAAAGTTCTTACTTTGAATTCTCTATTAGCACCAAAACTGTTCCCAAACTAGTTTACTTCATTACAATAATGAAATGGCATCAACCACAGGCAATCAAAAATGACATTATATACCTGAGCACAATCTGAAAACATCCTTTCATTTGCTTCTTGCGTATTTTTTTGTGATATTTTTTCATGCAGCTCGCTGATAGGTCTTCGATAGAATTCCGACACAAATTTATACGTAAAATCTTGGGACTTGTTAACTCATTAAGTTTACGAATTTACGTCTACTGTCACGTCAGGGCGTTGTGAATGGTTTCGCTTAACCCTCTAATGCCCAAGGTAGTTTTATGTGCATAACGCCCGCCCATTGTTGTCGCGTTCGTGCACGCACAGGAGCCGTTGGAGCCCTCTGGCAGCATGTTTTTGTAACATTTAGCGCTAACCTGTGTTGCTAAATACTACTAGAGAGCTTCAAAACGCAAACCGTTGGTTATATGAGCATTTTTTCTAAAAGAAGAAGCAAAATCGTTAGAACTTAGCTGCATATGCCCCATAAACTTCGGTACGGACCAACCACCGTTTGCTTGTCTTAGGCGAACAGAACATCGTTTTTTTGTCGTAATTCGGGCGTAATACAATTTCAGACGTTTCCGCACCAGAACACCTCTGTGCACGGAAACTACACGGCTGTAAGGTAGCCCCGCTACCAACAGTCAAAAATCTATTTTTTTAATGCAGCCAAGACGTGAATTACTACTACGCCTTTTTACTGACGAGGCTATCTTTTGTGAAACCGCTGGGCTGAAAATTTCTCAACAAATTGACTTGTCGTGGCGACATACGAAGAAACGTACTACATGATTCCCTCAAATGCCAACAATGCGACTTCCCAGTATCTGGCGCAATCTCGCGAGCGTCTATGAAAGCAGTTCAAACTTTTCAAAGTAGTTTGTCCTTTCAAAGAGTTTCATACTAAAGACCACTTTGCGTTTCTCTCTGAAAGCACGTCATACGCAGTTTTAACTGTTTTTTTACGTAAAATAAATAAAAAAATAAAGCCAACCCACAGTTTTTACAGAAAAACATATGTCTAACGCCGGACGTTTAAAATACATGCCCTTATTTGTTAATTAGCGCCAAGAAGTTGTTTTAATGATAGATTTACGAGTACGGCGCCAAATTTGAATTAATTTGGTCGCCTGTGTGCCAACATCATGTTTTGCGGCAACGTTACGGTTACTTGTAAGTTTGCTTTGTGAATAAGGCCTTAACGCGTCTGCAGTACCCCAACGCGTGCTCTCCACACACGCGCTTGGCCGATTTAAATGTGCACCTATCAAAAAGATGGATGGCGGGCCCGGTGGCCGAGATCGGTAAGGCAGTAGTGCCGTAGTGATCTCGGAGCGAAGGGTCACGGGTTCGAGTCCCGCCTCGGGCAAGGTTGTATTTGTGTTCGTCCTTTCACCCATTATCATTACCTTAGCGTTTCATCTTCATAGTTACCATAACGTTAACTGCAATCTTGATCGCTAATGACCTAAATATTGATGCGACCTTAATAAAAAGACGGTGGATTTTCTTTTTCAACATTTTTTATTTAATATCTCCATGAAGAAAGAGATGGGTGTGCTATTCTGCATCGTATCCAAGTTCAGCCAATGAGCTTCAGATAATAGTTTGCTTATAATATTAGCTGGAATTTTAAATGCAGTCAGATGCCAAAATTATCACCTTGTTACATGTCATTGAAACAGATTTATGAAGCGTTTCTTGTAAATATTCCATCTTTTATTTTAATTTCACCTTCATCATATTATTTTTGGTTGGTCGCCGTTAAAAAATTGTCACTTTATGACACTTTCAAAATGTTTCACAACAGTTCTTGCCCTCCATGCAACATGGCGGTCAGCGTCTGGTCTGGCTTTTTAAGAGCCCGTGCTGTGGTAACGTGACGCAAAGTGGAGCTGCGCAGAACGAGCAAAAATCGGTGCTCAGGAATATGTCACCCAACTCTTTCCATCATGATTATTTCTAATGCATTCCGGTTGAGTTCAGCTAAGAGCCAGCTGACTCTGCAGCGTCTCGGACCGGGAGGTCCTAGGTTCGTGTCCCGATGGCGGTAGGATTTTCCACATAAGCTTGTCAGCTAGGTCGAATTCAGTCGCTGTCTGGAGGAGAATTCTTGCGGCCGGCTGTTCTGATGGTAGTTTTCCGTCGTTTCTCTGATCAACACCAGGCGAATGCCAGAGCAGTTCCCAAACAAACGGGCCACGGACCGCGCGCGATCTTTCCTTCCTCTTCCTCCTTGTCCTCTCCTTACCCCTTACTCACATACACACTTACATGCACTGCACTACCACATATGTCGGGAGACCAATCGCGAGCTGGGATATAACTCCGCTGGGGGAGATACACCTCTTACCCTCCGCCATCTCTTGCGGTGTTGACTACATTTACGGGAATAATAGCCTGAGCAGTTGACACGACCGGAAACATCGCCTAGTAATCGGCCAATTTAAAACGGAATGATGTTAACAAACAAAATTGTTTTGACATTTTCTGCAAAATTGATAAGTATCAGCAGAACTGAAAGATTATTTTTCGCACTAACATATAATATTTACTTTACCGCAGGGAGTTTGTTCCATAACGACGAATTATTATGTCTCTCCTGAGTTCAGGGTCATTTAGCCATACATTTTAGTTTACACTCTTGTACCATAAATTATTTACATGTGAACGTTAATGTGAAACTTGTGCATTACACGAAAGTGACTCCTCCATTACCCGGTAAAGAAAACGGTAACTACCGAAGGCCTGCAAGAGCCTACAAGACTCCTCTCTCGCTGGTTGCAATAGATGTGCATGCACGTGTGAATCCACCCTTATGCAGGAGTGCTGTGCTTGTCAGTAATTACGTTCATATCTTTCTTTAGTATTTGTGTCCTTCAAAATAACTATTAGCTAGGCTGTCAAGTAATAAAAAGTCCTCCCTACAAATCTTCTTGAAAACTGCATGACGTCTAGAAACAGTAGAGAATACTCTCTAAAAATATGAACATGTTTTAGAGCTGTTGATGTTTAATCTTATAGAAGAAAATTTGTAACACTTTGGTTTCCACCCACTCAAAAACTGTTAATATTTTTAAAATTCATAGTATGCGTAGAAGATTATATCAAGAACAACATTTTTAACTAATATTAAAATTAAGATAAACAAGAATATTGAAAAAACTTCAGCATTTTTCATGTATTTTTCGTGAGCTAAAGTTGAGCGTACATATTTTCGAAAAATCAAAATTGCTTGTTCCCTGTTATTAATTAAATTTTACTTTATTAAAATCAAAAATATAGATATTTTGTGTTATTGAAAAAAATTAAAATGTCTTCTGTATCCTTTAAAATGAAATCATTTCATTTCAATTCGTAAATAACATTTCATGTAAATACTCGCTAGTGGAATATTTGGAAAAACTCTTCTCCGTAATAATTTTTTTTTTTTTGATACGCTCATCTCGGAAGTTGCATATTACAACTATTATAGCAAAATCGAAGCTTTTTGGTTTTAGTCAATAAAAGTACTCTTTCTTAATTCAAAATTTAAAATTACACAATGCAAGTTTTTAAAAAACTTGCCCCACCAACATGGTGACTGAAATTATTTTAAATAGCTTTTTATATCTGTAAATTACATTTTTTATTTTAATATTTTTTTAATTGCAAAGGTTATATTTTTTCCATATTAATATTGATTTATTTTATTCATTATTTCAGTATGATTTGCTTGGTCGTGCTTAAAGCTCCTTAATAAATTAATCAGGCCCTTCACACATTGCACTCAATGCTACTATTGTAGTACATGTAAACTATCTCTAGCTATAAGAACCAATAACTGTTTCTTTTATTAATGCAGTGTTCTACCTCCTATCTTAATGAAATAAGATCTTTTGTGAATGAAGGTTGCATCTTATTATGGGCATGCTTTAAAAATTGAAGTTTCATTTTTATTTGAAAAATTCGTATTCATGTTTTATTTTTTTTAGATATCTAATCATTTACTTCTTTCTTCTCCTTCCTTTCATTTTCCCTTTCTGTTTCCTGCATTCTGGCACTATTTAGGGAGACGGGGCTATGTTGTAATTCCATGTTATTTCCGTAACTGCCTGCCATGTAAACTTGTCATGATATTGTAATGTCGCATCAGATGAGTACATCACTGACGGAGTTTGGATCATTTATCCTAACACTTGTATTATTTATAATGCGAAATGTGTTTGGAAACGCGAAAGTAAATATTACCTCTCTTCGAAACATTGTTACATTTTCAACATTTTCGTGAAAATAAAGTTTAGAGGGTTCTAAATATAATAATGGTAGTCTTAAATCGCTGTCATTAACGGTTCAGATTTATGAACAATCGAAAATGAAATGCACATTTGGGTTAAAGTGATCGCAAAGAGCCCGGGGAATCACCGTGAATTCTGTCTCTATCCTAGTGAAGGTATTCATTTACCCGAAACGACGGAAATTGTATGAAATTAATGTTTTGTTTCAACCATAATTCTTATCTTAACGCACGTAAAAACTATAATATATGTAGAAGCGTGTACCATCAATTTCTTGTTTTGAATGAGGAAAGAAATTAAACAATACAGCTTTCAATTACAGGATGGAGGAAAACATCATTATTAGTACATCCCACAAGGGATTCGAATGAGAATTTTTTACGAGTGCAAAAACCGGGAAAAATACGCATCATGCAAAGAATAGCAAATAGAACAACTTGCCAAAAAATGAAAGTTCTTAAAAGACAGGTGGCAATTTACGGAGAGCAAAAGTAAATGAATCTGCCTATTGCACATGAAGATAAAGTAGATCCTTGTTTACAAGCGATGAAATAATACGAAATGTTTTCTTTTCCTTGGGTTGTAGAAAGGAAGCCAGTCATATTAACGAAACTCAAACTTTATAAATTCATAATTACATTTGCTATTTACGCAATACATTATATTATATCACCTATTTATTAAAACCGTTATAGTTACGTTTTGAATTTCTATTGCAGGTTCATAATTCAAGTCAAGACCACTTTACGCCATGAAATTTGGGCATCAATTTTTACATCACTCTGATTTTTCTGTTTTGGTTCAATAAGAGGTGACATGACCCTATGGTTCGCTACAAGATGTAGCCATTAAAATATTTCACCTTTGTATAAATTGCAATTAAAATACTGACCTCTTAGCCCCGATCACCCTTTGACTATTTACTGTGTGCACCATATAATACTCTCTGGTGTGCACCATATTACTTTCGGATCATTCTGAATTATAAATAATAAACATCTTTCCTGTATACTCTCTTGCTTTCTGAATCTAATCTTTGTTGTCTGTGACACCCTGTCGGTCACCACAATGTCTTAATAATTGAAGTCTATATGACACCCTGTTGGGTATATTTATTTATGTAGTGGAGGCAATTCGTACAGACTGGGTGATTCCCATCTGTGCTGTTCCCCCACCATCACGGTTATCGCCTTCGCCACCACCGTGTGGTCGCCTTACGGTTCACAGGCAAAGCTTCGTGAAATTCGGTCGGCGTAGATGGAGGCACATCCGCGAAAGTGAACTGAAGCCATCTATACTCGGATTTATTCAAACCTGCGTCTGACATACGTCAGCTGTTATGGTGTCATCCAATCGGAAGGTTAAACGCCGCCATAGTAACGTCACTGTTGTGACGTGTGAGCTTCGGATTGGATGGTACAGTAACATTTTTTTTACGTCAAAAAACAGTTGAAACTGCGTATGACGTGCTATGGGGAAAAATGGATTGTGTGCACATTTTCAAAATTTTTGATACCTACACTAAGTCATATACTACTTAAATTTAAAAAAAACCCTCCCATGTAATAAAATCAATTTTCAAGGATAAATAAGCAATAAATTTTGGCTCTTATCCATGTTGTTCTTCGGAATAATACTTCCTGCCGCGACAACATGGAAACGATAATTTGAATAATTGTATTTCCCACTGAATTCTAGAAGACGTGCACAGAAAATGAAGTTACATTTATGTCCAGAAGCAAAACAAGGGGCCATCTCAGTATTTGCTCAATGGATCAGGGAAACTGGACGAAAGACCTCATCGAGATGGCTGATGACCTGCTGATGACCTGTCAGACGCAGCTCTGAATAAATCGCAGTTTAAATCCCATGCATCTAATATAGTAATAAAGCTTGTTAAGCTCAATCTGGAAAAGTAATATTTCTTTTGATAGTTTACTTTAATAGCATGGTAACTGAAAAATAGATATTTAGTATTGTTCATGAAAAACATTTCAAACGACATATTCGGTTGCGAGTTGTTCAAGAAAATGTTGCTTACATACGAATTGATATTCACAAAACTGAATACTCTTAAATAAGGTTATTTTTGAGCCCATTTGTCTAAAGTTAATGGATTGCAGTATCTATTAATTATAGGCTGTCAACTCCTAATATTTTTTATTACATAGCACGTTTCTCAGACTAATGTGGTCACTTCCTCAGTTACACCTAAAATAGTAACAATAAATTAATAATAATAATAATATTAAAATTATATAGATAAAATGTTGTATAAATTAAATTCTACAAGATATAGAAATGAATAGAAATTCAAACTCGCGTTATCATTCTTTTTTCATTCTAGAATCAACATTGAGATTTTTCAATTTCATTAATATTGAATCATAAGCAGAAGTAAATAAACTGCATTCAACATTTGAATTTGTTGTTTTATTTTGTTGTATAAATAAAGCTTCCGAAATAATTCTGGCCCCTCTTAAACTTAAATACTCTTAAAACTTAAATACTCTTAAAACTTACCGTATTAACCACTGGTGGCAATTAACAAACCAAAAACAGTATTGAAATAACATTTTTGAGTATAATGTCTTACCAAGTAACATTAAATACCTGAAGTCAATACACAACCCGGACGAGTGGTTGATCTGCAATCTCTGTATGGTCCAGCCTCATTGGTTGATTGATTGATTGTTAGTGATTCCGGGCGCGTCAACTACGAGGGTCATGAGTCCCGTAAGGGTAGTGCATGTTTTTTTCCTCGGGAAGTGGCAGTGATCTTCCCCCGTTGGATGGCGAGATCCGGCGCCGACCTACCGTCAACTAGCGGGGGTTTCCCTAATCATGTATCTCCCATCAGCGGCCCCCCCCCAGCCGCGACAAGCTGTAAGCTCCCGACCGGTCTTCCGACATGTGTGGTAGTTAGTGCATGTTCGTGTGTGTGTGTAAGGAGAGAGAGGATAGGACAAGGAAGAGGAAGGAAAGATCGCGCGCGATCCGTGGCTCCTTTGTTAGGGTACTGCTCCGGCATTCGCCTGGTATTGATCGGAAAAAAACACGGAAAACTAACATTCAGAGCAGCCGGACGCTAGAATTCTCCTTCAGACAGCGACTGACTTCGACCGAGCTGACAAGCTACTGTCAAAAATCCTGCCACCGACGGGACTCGAATCTACCAACCACATTGGTGTTAAAAGACTCGGATAGTACCGGGAGTTTGTGGAAGACATGGTAAACTTTGACTAAGGCCGTGGCGCCATTGCAGAGAATACAAATAAATATTATTTAGAAGCAGCTCGTTGTCAATAATGTAAGTGACGTGCTTTCATATCGTTCATCCATAACAAACTCAGACATGGACATGCTAATAAAAATCGAATTGAAAGTTCTCACATATTCCTTCTAGGTCAGTGCATTAAATTACCGAAATTGCCAGGCACAAAAAAATTGCTGATTGTAAGAGCTTCCCACTTGTAATGTATCATTTTTCAGCTGTAACTTGTTTTTATTGCAAGATTTATTGTACAGTAATCAGAAGAAACGGCCACTTCCATTGAGTGGGCGGTTCCATTAAGGGCACAAGGACGTGAACGCTATGCATAAAATATGAAAATGTGCGAAACTTGAATTGCATGATTTGAAGAAACTACTTACCAGACATAAATAGAAATTATATGGCAATAAAAAGGGAGTTTTTTGAGCATTTAAAAACTAACTGTAATTTATTATACCACGTAGTTATTTTTTTATAACAATTTTTAAAGGCGCATGAATTTTTTTCTTATTTTTACCCATCCACATGTTTATTGTATAGGCTCAAAAGCTATTGCAGATACAGACTTCAAATTTTACACACGTGGAAACCATAATAGTATCTCAAAAGTAGACTACAATCAAACTATTTACTGCAATAACGGCCATTTTTTGGTACTAATTGATTTTCCCTAATTTAAATGATAGCTGTAAATATTCCCTAATTTAAAGGATCGCCAGGCTCATTTCGTGAAAATTAACCTTTATTAGACAGTCATACCTTCCTGACAAGTTTGTGATTTTGATTCGTAACGCTAAAAACCCACGAGAGAATGGCGGCTATTTTTGTGTAATCAGTATCTTCGTGCGTCGGGATCCAATCTCAGATAACTCAGAACTGCCAGCTAGAGTTACTTGTCTTTTGCGGGAAGATTAATTTGTTTCAGATACCAACAAATGTATTGTCGTATGTGTGTGAATGTATTGCATGGTGGCCACTTTCTGGAAAACAAAAAAAAATCAGGGAATTTCGTTGCTCTAGAAACGTCATGGAAAAATCAGGGAATTTGTAAACGAATCGTTAGAATCCAGGGAAAATTTTGAGATGGCCATAAAACTAGTTATTATTACTAAAAATTACTGTAGAATTTTTTGCTCAATTTCTATTTGTTGAGGTTGTTGTTGTTGTTGTTGTTGTTGTTGTTTTACTTTATCACTGTGGAATCAGAGAGTTGACAAACTCGTTTCAGGTTTCATTTAATATTTTCTTTAAATACTGTGAAATACTCTACAAATCTTATCAGTGGGGAACTTTGTTTCAGGAAATGAGTGGCAACCAATAGCTGGAGGAAAGTTAAGTTAAGTTCACAAGTTTAAGTTAAGGTCACAAATAAAAGGAACAACCTATGGTTTGAAAATGAAACTGAAAGTACCTGGAATTGAATGCTTTTGTATTCGAGTTCTTTAAATGCACACGTGCGAAGAAAGTTCCCGACAATAATTCTGTGTAATTAGAATATGTTAATAAGCAATGCATATTACCTTCATTACAAAATTCAAAATTACGCTAGATGACCACTTCCCATTACCGAAACTTCCATTAAGTGGCCCCCAATACTAACGACCATTTTTCTCCAGAATCTTTACCGGCTGAGGTGGCTGAGGGCATCAACTGATGTAACGGCAGTGCCAGTGATCTGGAGGACCTAGGGTTCCAGTCCCGACGGTTGCAGGATTCGGTAGGCAGCCGCTGTCTGGTGGAGTATTCTAGCGGCCGGCTGCTCTGATCGGTCGTTTTCCGTGGTTTCTGCGATCAACACCACGCGAATGTCGGAGTAGTGCCCTAAGAAACGGGCCACGGACCGCGCGCGATCTCTCCTCCCCCTTCCTTGTCCTATCCTCACCCCTTACTTACACACACAATAGCATGCACTCACTAACACCACATATGCTGGGAGATCGATCGGAAGCTCAGAACTTATTCTGGCCGGGGCGGTGCCCTGCTGGTGGGAGATACCTGGTTGAGTGAAACCCCATTAGTCGACGATAGGTCGGCGCCGGATCTTATTTATTTATTTATTTTACGTCAAAAAACAGTTAAAACTGCGTATGACGTGCTATGGGGAAAAGTGAATTGTGTGCACATTTTCAAACTTCTGTGATCTTACCATCCAGCGGGGAAGATCACCGCCACCTCTCGAGGAAAACACACGCACTACAATTACGGGACTGATGATCTTAGTGGTTGACGCGCCCGGTCACTAATCAATCAATCCTACGGTCAGAAGTGGAAATGCTCTTTTAATTGAGCTCTTCGGCAGGAGGATCTCCTCCTTTAAAGTGCCGTCTATGTGCATCTCTGTCAACTAGATAAATGCCGTGTGATGAGTCACGACAGTTCTGCCACAGGATCAGTGCTAGGACAGAACAAAGGGCAGAGCGACTGGCAGTATACTTTTGAGTGGGCCAGCAGATGCCAGCAGCAAACCAAAGTCTTTCTTGTATCATCATATGCCAACACATGCTTTCTAAAGAGTTGTATGTTTGATTTAAAGTAATTGGCTAGCAACAGAATTGTGTTTAAAAGTTATTTGTAAGGTGAACTTGCATAGCAGAAAAAACAAATTAAATATAAAAGTACCTTCCAGAGGCAAGATGCTAAGCTCATTTTTTTAATTAAACAGAAAGGGACATCAATGTGTATGAACTGTATTCCTTCCAGAATTTCAGCAACCAATTTACATTTTTAATGTGACTTTTTTTTAATAACTATTTTTACTTTCTTCAGTGTCAAATCTTACTGAATTATATTTATACACAATTTAAAAAGAACATGAAGATCATATGTGGATGTAAATATGCTTGTACTTGTTAAAATGTCTTCAAAGAGAATATTTGTTTTATTATGAAAATTGTTCAATTTTGTTCAGTTTATAGACAATTATTGAAATGACAAATTACTGAATTGGCATACCAGACTCCCTTCACATTGAATGCCAGAACTTCTCTTTACCTTGATCTTGTGTTGCTGATCCCCTCTATCTGTCAGTTATGTCCGATTTAAAAGTAATTCTAAAAATGATGTGCATGCTGTAGGAGTATAGCAATTCTGCAGTTTGCTTCTTTTTATTTTGATGAATTCCTCTGCTTTCAAGTATCCTTTGGCAACCAACATAAGCCGTCAGTTGAAGTTCGGGTGGATATTTAAAAATTTGCACTAGAATGCTCTGCAATGATTTTTTGTTTAAATTTTAAATAAATATTTTTTCATTAGTGCAATAGACCTTGTTATTACAGACTTGCTGCTGTTTCACTTTTGATGAAATCTTAAAAAGTATTTTGCATATTCCATTTAATTTTTATTTTGTTTAGTGCATTTACAATAGATGTAATAACATTATCAAGAAATTCTAAAAATCTCTGTACTAGTTTGAAAATTGAAGAAAAGTTTATTTCAATTCTTGTAGCATTAGATAGTGGGATGTTTATTTGAGGTAGGTGTAGTTTGTAAAAATGAAGTGTTAAATTAGGCAGTGTTTGATCTGTAATGTAATAGCTGAGGTCTAGTGTGCGCAGACTCCAAGGTCACTTTGTTATTTTTAATCAATGGTTTTCTTCCCTCTCTGTGGCAACCATGAACAGGAGACAGACGATCTACATCACACACTTGCGCCAAAGAGTGCTTTGCTAACCGCAAAGGAGGCCCTGTCATTGTGGCTACTTGGTACGCGGAAGGTATGTCGCGTACAAAAGTACGATTCCGTCCGTGCTGTACCACACTCCATTCTGTTTTATACTTCTTCCAATTTTTTCAATGAGTTGCTTTACTATTTGGTTGCCGCATGAAATGAAATCTTGAGGCATGGTTCCTGCTACATTCTTTGACATCTGCATGTTAAGGGCTGCTCAAGACGAGTAGTGATCTGAGTTGTGCGTCAAAATATTTGTTTCATAGAAGCTTTGTTAGAATGTGGAACCCATGTACATATTTCTAATCTTTATCCCTTTGTAAATAATCCCTTTAGTGTGAGGTGTCTGTAAATGAAGTGAAGGGTAATGAACTTACAAACAATAATTTTAATATTAAGAAACTGATGAAAGCACTCTTGCATAGTTACATGATTAGAAGTGTTTTGATTTTATAAGATCATGTAATAGTTGTACTCATTCTGTACCTGCTTGTTGGATTCCCTTCACTATTTACAAAATCCTACTGAGAATATATGTTGGTTGAAGAAAGGTGAAAGCAGTCTTGTGAGCTTTGCTTATTCTTTCATTTTGCTTTCCGTTTAGCAGAATGAGATTATCAGCATTCTTTCCAGTGAAGATTAGAAGGCAAAGGGATTAAGGTCTCATAGTTTTCACTTCCATGAATCAACGACATGCTTTTCAAGTTTCCATATACTATTATTATTGTATTATTATTTTTATTATACTTAATCATTATCATCAATCTTTTCGTCTGTTATATTTGGATGTTCCAAAAAAAAAAATTGGCATCTAGTTCACTAGTAATTCCTTTTTGCTTACACACTAAAAATGTTCATTCTTCTTGAAAATGCTCTCAAAATGAAGAACTGTAGTTGTCATTGCAGGGAGTATTAATACTTATATTTTTGAACTTTCTTCATAATTTTATTTTTTGTTAAAATACTATTATTTTGATTTTGAAAACAAACTTTCTTCTTTTACTTCTCTATTCTCACAATTTTATGAATAGTGAATATGAATTTCAAGCAACAAAAGTTTGTAGTATCTTAGGGGTGACGGGGGAGGGGAGGGGGGGCAATTTTCTTGAAAAGATTTAAATCTGGGTGCTATATCAAAGAAATTAGCTTTCTTGTATTTATTTCTCCTTTGAAAAATAATTATAAAAGTTTATTTTTTTAATTAAATTGCTGTCATTTCATTTACATCTGTAATGTATATAATAGAAGTAAATCATAATCAACAATAAGAATTTATTAGTAGTTGATTAAGTATTGTTTTGCATATGTGTATTTTTTGTTGTGCGAGGGCTTAATTTCTAATACCATTGTTATTTTTGTAAAGTAAAAATCATCCAGGTACTACATTTATTTCACAAACATTTTATGTGTCAATAAGCATCTTCTATTCTGATTCTTAATCATGGTAGGTTGCAAATATTTCCTCATGGTTACTTGATTACCAGTTGTACACATGCAATTGAATTTCAAATTTGAATATTATTTGCTTTTATGGTGTTTTGTTTGAATTTCTTTTATTGTTCCTTTTTCCTTCCCAGTTTGGAAGATTTGTGATTTGCATGTTTGTTGCTCTTTCTTAGAAGTTGACTGATGAGCAAGATTCGCTTAAGTGTACATTCGTTTGTGAATTATATGTTATAGGTATATATTTAATTTTTGCTTATTGCTTATATATCACTTCAATTGCTTCTCTTTGGTTGCACTTACTTCAAGAATTCCTCTTGCTGTTGTATATAATGTAAATTATGATTTATCTATTAGTTTAGAACATTTCAAAAATTACTACCTGTCAAAACGTGAGAATTATTATTTTATGTTTGTGGAATTAAATAAAATATGGTTATTGAATTTGAATTGAAAGAATGAGATTGGCATTTTATCATTAAAATTGCTGTGAGCATCACAACTATTAGTAGGACTCTTGTTTATTCAGAAATTTGATTCATATGTACTATGATCATCTTCACATATAGTCATCTTTGGATTGAAGTAGGGCCTACTTGAAGTATTCTAAAACACAAACCTGAAACATCTCATATATTAATGACCAATCATATTCTTTCTTATATAACAAGGTCAGAACTTAAAATCCTTAACGAAATGTAAGAATCATCATAACTGAAGACTGCTATTCTCAAAGGTGCTGAGAACCAAATTTTTCATAAGTGTATTGACCTTTGGCAATTTTTAATCTCAAATGAACTCTTGTTCATCTGCATCTTCTTTGAGTTAAATTTGATTGATATTGCATAGGCCTACTATTCTCAATAAATAGAAAGATATATTTTAACATTTAACAGAGAGAATTTCTGTAAGAATTCAACTTTTTAAGTTACTTTTTTGAAAAATAGGCTATTTATAATTGGTCTTTGTTGAATTGGTGAGAACTTTTCATGAATGCTTCTTCTGTTGACAGGCAATGTACCGCCGCATTGTGGAATCGCGTGCTAAGAAGGGTGAACTCGACCCGGAAATCACATTGCAGTTCCTGAAATCTGCAATTTACTACTTTCTCACAGACAAAGAAAACCATCAAGGTCATCTTAATGCCATTGAAAGCATTTTAGGTTACAATGAGAATGAAAAGCTTGTCATAGAAAAGGCCTGCAGAATGTATGCTAGGAAGTAACTCATAAAAGGGATTACATTGCTTTTCTAAAGATCATTGCACTCCTGGATTATCTAAACTATTTCCTTGGTTATCACACCTGATAATTGTCTCTTTTAGTAGATGGCAATAAGTAAGGACACCCCTGATACAATCAGAAATTTTCAATACATGTAATCCAAACTGTAAGTTTTGACATGAAACAACATTCCATGAATTCACAATATAACTATAGTATCTATACCCTCTCATGACAGTATTGTTCAGTTATATGGATCATTCAGTATATGTATGTACAATTTATCCAAAAACAGATTGTATATGTACATAAAATGTACAAAGTAACACATTTGTAAATATACCATATTCAAAATCAAAATGAAAATAGATTCTACACATATATTCTGTCACTTTGGCCTTTTTTATGATTAAATGTGGAAATGCAATGGTATGTAGGCTTGTTTTTTCTCTGAATGTTCGCCTTGACTCTGGCTTGGCAGGAACCATTAGTATGCCAAATATTTGCCACATGTAATTGTTTTTTACCTTTACTGTTATAATTTTGGGATTCAGTCTTTAAAAGACTGAGTTCTCCATATCATTTTACTACAAGGTACTTTTGTGTTTTGAATGTTCCTATTTTAATGCTGTCCCTCAAAGAAATCCAGAATCACAATTAAAGTTACTATTTATTCTATTTAACTGTGTGTCTCACAATGACTCTCATTGAGGGTAATTGCTAGGAGGTACAGACCATAGAGAAGCTACAGGACAACTCATTTAAATCCAGATTGTCTTTTGACAAGTTAATTCAATCAAGTTTTAAATAGTACATATTGGTGATTCACTTGAACAAAAATCACCAATTGGTTTTTGGTGGTCTGGTATTCTGAAACTGTACATATTAATTTATATTATACAAATAATTATGTAGTCTTATTTTTTGTTTTATTTACTGAGTTTTATTAATTATTATCCTTGTACCATTCCCCTTTTTCCTTTTTTTTGTTTTTTAAGTATCAGATGCTCTTTTCTTTTTGTTTTTAGCTCAATAATGTGCCTTAGAGCATATTGAACGCAATGGCTCTCCTTCACTATGTTGTGAAACAGTTTGATTACTTTGTTAGGAAACAATGAATACTGACTGTTGAAAAGAAAAGGCTACAAAAGTTTGAAGCATATAAAATATATTACATTAATGAATGGAAAATTGTTCTATTAACATCAGTCTACAAATATCTGTGTTTCAGTTATTAGGTCATTTGTGTGACTACAGTGTTAAAATATAAGAACATAATGTTAGGTACCTTGAAGGTCTGAATAATTTGAGAAGGAGGTATAGTAAAAGAAGGAAAGGGAAAGTAGAACATGTGCAGATTTGTTTTGTAGTGGACTCAAAGTATGAAGAGAAAGAAATGTAAAAATAATTTTTATTTCTTTAATGTAATAGTGTGCCTACCAGTGGCGGCCGGTCAGTTGCGAATTAGGAGGGGTAGCATGTATGTCTGAACTATCAAATATATTATTTTACCTCTTCAAAATATTTTTTGAAGACGGAAAAGTATGGCATGAGGAGTACAATCAATTTGAAGACAACTTTTAATGGACGATACAATTGTACTCTTGCAAAAAAACAGTTTTTTTAAGGTTTCCAGCAAACAAGATAGTAATATATGAAATCAGATGAAAGGGTCAGGATTCTTAGCTTAACTAATAGCCACAGACTCTGCTGAACAAAACCCTAGTAGGTGCACACTGCCCCCATCCAAGTCCCAGTACCCCCACTCATATTCAAGTTTCCATTGCTTTGCACGCACCAGCTATGGACGGACTCCCGATAGTCCATGACCTACCCATCCCAAAAACCTTTATCTTTTTCATAATCAAATTTAAAACTAAATTTGTCGTTAAAAATTGTGCTGGTGGTATGCATAAATTAAACGAGTCGGTTTATTGCAAGTTTTCCCAAGGTTGATTTTTCTGGGAAGGGTGTTACCCTAGAGCCCTTAACAAGCAGCCGTCACTGGTATCTACTAACAGTCAATAACTTCAAATTAATCTCACTCCAGAGATGACTAAAATGCACTTTGGTGTTGAATTATTTTCTGTTTATTTCGTACAATTTCTGGTAATTTCTTGAAACTGTTATTGTAGCTTCTGAAGTGGATATTTGAGATCTGTTATGCAAAGACTGCCTAGCTGTGAATTTGTTTGTTCAGCATCCTGTGGGCTTCCAGCATAATTGACTAATTGTAACACACATATTTATCATACCTGATAATTATTTGTTATTCAATCATATTTACCGATCACTTGCATTGTCCTCTCGATGAGCCAATGGAGAAATCAGAATTGAAATGTCAAAAGATTTAATTTTGCTTGACATTTAGCATCAAAGTTTGTTGCTAGAATTAGCAACAAACGAAATAGCTAAGAATGTGAAAATTATAAAAAAATGTTTCAAACAATTAAATACAGGTCTGGAATTATTGAATATGAATTTACAGTCATTTTTCTACACTGCTCAGAAGTGAGTTGCTTCAAGCTAATAACCTTCAGGTTATTTATATTATTAAGAAATTTAAAGATGCTAAGCCATTAATAATAATTTGTTGCTACAATACTTTTATGATTGATAAAATATTTAAATCATGTGGACTAGGGTGGGGACATGTGGATACTCATGTGGACTAGGGTGGAGAAGCAGGAAACTAGTTAACATGATATAACCTAACATGACATTTTTTTTTATTAAAACACATGGAATAAAATATATTAATAATACACATGATGGTAAAGACACTTCCTCTTCTGGAGAATAATACCTCAATCACTGCTGGTATTAACCTTCCTCTCAAAGATAAAGTATCTCTTTATCAGCTTGTAAAATAAATTCCTATGTCTAAGTTGCGCATTGTATGTGACACCCCTAATGGATTTGGACCTTGCTCATGAGATGCAATATTGCATAACGTGTAAAAGTCAGGATGCTGATGTGTAGAGACCGGATTATATGCAAGTGTGTTTTTGGAAAAATATGCACATATATAAGCAGGGTTTGTTTTCTAAAATCAAGTTAATAACCTCCATGGCAAATGGAGATTTATGCTGAATTATATCAAAATATGACAGAAATTAAACTTCAGAAAATGTAAATTAAAAATTAAATCAAGCATATTAATAATTTTTCTATGTAGTACTTTTATTATTAAATACTAGTTTGAACGATAGGTTACCTCTGAATGTCTTCACCAGGGAGTACTATTTGCAAAACAATTTTCGCCAACATGTTTTTTTCATAATTGTCAACCAAATAATTACTTTATCTTACATATCTTTGTAAATTGAATTCTTTCAACATCTACCAATGTTATTGGGCAGTATTTAAATTGTGCCATTAAAGAAGGTGACATATTTAGTCCATCAACAATTTTTCCTGAAAACACCTTCTTATTGGAATGTACTTGAACCTACACATAGTTCTTGTTGCAAGAATTGAATAGATGGAATTTTCTAGTCTGGTCATTTCTTGAAGACATAATTGATGTCTCAAGAATGGAACAAACAAAAATTACTTACTTGTAAGAAATCTCCCCTGCAAATTAAGATTCGGATTTCTTTAAACAGTAGTACCTATATGCCAGATTGTTATAGCAATTATCTCAAAAATATGCATGCATATTTAACTTGCATATAATCTGGTCTCTACTCATATGTTTAATATATTTCTTACTTTATACACACAGATCATTGTTTGTACGCATTGGTTTAGAAAGTAGGTTTTTCTCAAGAAACATTTCTCATGTCAATCTATAACTTATTTGTTTGCTTTTCCTAACACTGTGATGAAGTCTATAGCAGAAACACTACATAACATCAGGACTAATGCTGATCTTAGTAATGCAAAACACTTTAACAGTAGGGTTATGCTTTGTTGTCAGTCCTGAGGTTACATCACTGGTCTGTAATATTAACAAATGGCTTGGTAATAGACTGATGCAAAACACTTTAACAGTAGGGTTATGCTTTGTTGTCAGTCCTGAGGTTACATCACTGGTCTGTAATATTAACAAATGGCTTGGTAATAGACTGATGTAATATCTAAGGAAAATGCTACATTATGCTTTTCCTTCTTGATATGTAAGACTGAAAAATGTTTCCCAGGTAGTATTATTTAATTCAGATTTGCTTTGCTGAATATTCATAAAGTATACACAAGAAAGTTTTTTGATTCAATTACTTTGAAGTGCAAAACAGTATTAGAAAGTGAAAAACAGTATTGGAAAGAAATGATGGTAGGTACTATGTCTCAAAGAAGACCGAGAAATTCCTGAACATTATATCTTTACTTAGAGTCTTCCTTAATCATGAATTAAAAGTACCCTGTTGTGAAAAAGCCAAATATGAAAAACAAATTGCAATTCAAATAATTGGTATCTTATTTTTCAAGGCATCCAAATCATTATTTTTGGGGTTACTATCTACGTTATTGAAATGTAGCAAAAACCTTGATAATTATATAATGTCTTCTCAGGATAAAAAACCAAAATAATAATAAATAATAAAATAATAATAATATAATAAATTATTATTATTATTATTATTATTATTATTATTATTATTATTATTATTATTATTATTATTATTATTATTATTATTATTATTATTATTATTATTATTATTATTATTATTATTATTATTATTATTATTATTATTATTATTATTATTATTATTATTATTATAAAAGAATATTGATTGAAGAAGTAAATTGAGTTATCTCAAAATTACATCAAATGCCTAAATTGGATACAGAACAAAATTTAGTGTTTGTATAAAATGTCAGCCTTTCACCTCCATCTCCTCTCATGCTACCAAAGTAGTACCAGGAGGACTATTTTTCTTTCAATATTTTGTACAGGTTACAAAGTTGATTAAGTTGCAAAACTATCTTGATATAAAGGATTGAATGATAGCACAAATAAAAAATAAAATAAAATAAATGGGGAAAAAAATTATTAACCCAGTCACAAATGCTAAAGGTCCCATCAATGCTTTGCATTTGGTTCTCAAAATTGTAAGGTAGTAAACATATAAATCTATATAATAAAAATTACCTTTCAGGTATTTAACTGATGTACAGGATTACAACAGTTTTCACACATTGAAGAAAACAATAATAGTTTTCTTCATTCCCTTACAGTTCTCCCCACAGCACAGACCCACATTTTCTGGGCTGGTACTTAGACTCAAGAATGAGAACTAAAATTTGACTGCAATTTAGAATCGTGCCTCTTAAATGCCTTGACAAAATTGAGAAAGCAATTTAGAATTGTCAAGTCAGTATGTTAAACCTGCCTCTACATTTTCTCCTAAGTGGCTGTGTGGGTCCCCAGGATACCATAGGGCCACAAATTTTGCAACTTTAATTTTTTTGCAAAAAAATTAACCCGTTATTAACTGTAATAAATATTTATAATTATTTTTTAAAATAAAAATTGATGTCTTTTTGACAATTCATATAACCAACTAATGATTTGTGCACGAGACTTATGTTCCCTGACAAAACCAACTCATATTGTAGAGAAAGCGTCAATATCATTTAATTATATTTGTGAAGTCGCCCTTGTTTCTTATACAAAATTTCAAGCTCTGAAATCATCGGCTCAACTTTATAAAAATCGATACTGACCAATTATTTCATATGAGAATGGAATATAACAAACAATTTACCAGTTTTTATATAGAAAGTATTCAATAGAATCCCTTCAAGTACAAAACATCATTTTCTTTACAACTTAGATTATTCAGTAATTGAAAACCACAATGTTTGTTTTTCTGAAACAAATCTGTTTTAATTTTAAAGATCTATGAACCTTAGTATTATAATTTTAAACGAATTTAATATTTTTAAACATTAATTCTGTAAAAATTTTTAAGTAGAAAATGTGTTAATTAAATTGAATATCATTTGATATCTAATTTTCCCCCTCCATCATTCTGCTGTTTGTTGGAACAGAACAGAAAATGTCCTTCTCACTACTTCAAATATGTTTTTAACTTGTGAATACTTTTACTAAAAGACACTCTTTGACCCAAGATTGATGAAAAGCTTATAGTTAAAAAAATATCTGCATCCCTACTTTCCCATCTTGAGTTTCCAGTCCCACATTTATCTTACTGAAGAAACTGATGTGTCATTTAAAATTGCCCTTCACATAGGCTCCATGTTAAAAATCACTTATTATAGCATTTAGTTTCCATTTGGCTATTTCATTATATAACTTCCCTTGGTAGTTTCACAATACTCCTTTTTCTTACTTTTCCTGACTCATCTTTTAAATTAAGTTTTCGATTTGAGTTTTTGCAGGAAATTTTATATTTCATATATCATATGTTTTAGATATACTTGCTGTACCCAACTGTTTGAAGGCATATACAAATACTAATACTTACGTATGAAGACATAATGCAAGAATTATGTACAACACTATGACATGCACACTAGAATCTGGCAATATTGTCAGAATGTGTTACTACGGTAGATGAATATTGCAAAACAAGTTTAATTGTTTAAGTTGTATACATTATAAAAATGAATGTTATGTTGATTTTTTTTTGTTGAATTGCTATTAAAAATAAGTCATTTTCATTAGCCAATTGTGTATCAGAGGTGTATATGGTAAATTCTATCTGGAATCAACACTACTTGTTAAAAATTAACTTGAAGAAATACCTGTTGATACTAAACAGATAATTGCTTTGATAATGTAAGTGTAATTAGTCATAACTAGACATCGGATGTGTAGGGAAATGCATATTTTTTTCTAGAGAACTTATTCAAAGGCTGATAATATATGTTCACGAATCATGACAAATGATGACATATGACGAAGTTTTATAATGCTTATTTTTGCTTATTTTAGCATAAATGCCTATTTTTTGCATAAATTCCTTTTTTAGGACTTTTTTGCCTTTTATTTATTATATTTATATACAATGCTAAGATATCGGAAAATCGGCGAAATGTTCCAACGTGACCATTCATTACGAAATCTTGAATTAACGTCTTGAAATTTAAAATTACGAGTGAATTAGTATACTCTTTGTGAATTCCCGAAAGTATACCAACTGATTTTTCTCCATTTCTCTATTTCATAAATACCAGCCCATGGTGGAAATATTTCCACCATGTACCAGCCATGATCTGAGAACATGGACGATACACCGAGGGAACCGAAATTTTAAGTGGAAATAAATATAATTCCCAGGTTTCAGTGGTGTTGGGCTACTAAAATATATGCCAGTCACAACGTTCAGATATCGTTCTCCGCATTCAAACTGATTTTGTCTCCCAGTCGTCGCAAATTTGAAATTGTGATCCTTGAAAACTTACTGGTAATATGTAAATATTACTGGTTAATGGAAACTATTAATAATAAAATGTAGAAGAGTTGTAAATGTGAATATCTAGTTTTACATTAAAATATACGAACTGGTTTTGTGCATTTACGTTTACAAAATAATATAGACAAAAAATACAATTTTTCCATTTTATTGTGAATGTAACTTATGACAGTGCCTTTTTTCTCCGTATTCTTGACTTTTTCAGCGCCTTTTTAGGCGCCTAAAAGACGATTTCTTAGTGCCTAAACATCCGATGTCTAGTCATAACTAACATTAAAATGTTTCATTTTATTGTCATGTTCACAAACCTTTTAGTTGTTCAATTTGTATTAGTTAATACATTAAAGTGCCGAGATATCATGTTCCTACAGAATGCATTCTGTTCTTACTTTTAGAGATAACTGTACACGAGAATGTTTGAATTTGAATCACAGTGAAAATATGGTATTTTTTGGAATGATACAACAAAATTCTTCTTCATTGTCTTTACAAAAGTAAAAGTAAGCTTACATATGCAAATAATAAGTAATTATTGAAATTGCAGAAATATGATTTTATTACTTGAGCCTGATTATCTCTTATAATTGTTCTAATGTTGGTTTGAGATGCTTTGTCAAAAATATTCGAATATAAGACATGTACATATCCATTCTTAATACTTAATTTATGATACATTTCACTTCAGAAAAATGTAATTTAAATGGTGTAATATACGTTCATGGGAAATATTTAGTTCGTATTTGTGTACAAAGAACCATTTCCAAAATAAAATCATTTCAAAATACAATAAAACCAATTCCACCAACTTCTTACTTCCTCTCAAAACTTCTATAGGCAGAATCCACGTTTTGTGTGTCCTTGATACTGGAAAACCGGCTGACGGCAAAACGTCTATCTGTCCGTCAGTCCATAGCGCCTAACCCGTTTTTGTTTTTTGTTTTTTTGTCCAAAATTCGGTAAAAAATTGATATTCACCTATGGATTTGAACGACCTCGATTCCCATCAAGTTGAATGGGAGGGAGGGGAAGGACCCAAACATATTTTGATTGGGGGGCTGTACTTTACATAAAGTCTCAACATTTTTAAATGTTTCTCAAAAATGGCTTGATTGACTGTTTCATGTTTCCGGGCGCGTCATCTGATTTTGGCCATTAGTCCCGTTAGTGTAGTGCATGTTTTTCTCGGAAGATGGCGGTGATCTTCCCCCGCTAGATGGGGAGATCCGGCGCCGACCTACCGTCGGTTGATTGATTGATTGATTTTTTCGTGTTTCCGGGCGCGTCAACTGCTTCGGTCATTAGTCCCGTTAGTGCAGTGCATGTTTTTCTCGGGAGATGGCGGTGATCTTCCCCTGCTGGATGGCGAGATCCGGCGCCGACCTACCGTCGGCTAGTGGGGTTTCCCCCTAACCAGGACTCTCCCACCAGGGCACCGTCCCAGTCGGGACAAGCTCTAAGCTCCAGATCGGTCTCCCGGAATATGTGGTAATGTAGTGCATGTTAGTGTAAGTGTGTGTGTAAAGGGAGAGGATAGGACAAGGAAGAGGAAGGAATGATCGCGCGCGGTCCGTGGCCCGTTTGGTAGGGTACTGCTCCGGCATTCGCCTGGTGTTGATCGGAGAAACCTCGGAAATATACTGATCAGAGCAGCCGGCCGCTAGACTTCTCCACATAGCGACTGAATTCGACCTAGCTCACAAGCTAGTGACGAAAATCCTACCGCCGTCAGGACTCGAACCTTGGACCTCCCGGTCAGAGGCGCTGCTGTGACATCAGTTGTGCTGTTGTGACATCACTGCGCCACCCAAGTCGGTTGTATAGAACGATTTTCCTAAGGATGAGTCAAAGTGACAGTTCGCGAAAACAAGAGAACATCACATGTATTTCAGAGAAGTACCCCTCCGCCGCGACAGCTGTTCAGCCACGCCCCTTCGTAAAGTGCTAATGGCTCCTGGTAAAACACCCCTATGCAGAAGTTTCGCTGAGGTATATGCACGTATGCGAGTCCGGGAAATATTTAAATTTAATTTCGTAAGTGGAAAATCTCTTAACATGCTCTCACAATCAGCAAAAGAAATCAGAGCTCGCCACACAACAGCATAAAGGCCGGAACCACGTGCATCGGTACGCATCTCGCATTCAAATCTCGGTTTTAAAATAAACATATTTATCACACAAAAAGTAAATTCAATGTAATGTTAATAGAAAAAAGAATTTTTACACAAGAGCACATAACACTGCACTTCCTAATTTCGATTATTTCTCGTGGCGCACTATATTTTTGTCGGACGAGGACACCACAAAAGGAAGCGTCGAAGCCATTTACAAGTTAGCCAACTGCAAACGAACGAATGCAGGAGGAAGGAAGTCTAATGGTCTAGAAGGCACAACGACCACAGAACCTTCAGTTATGTTGCCAGCACTAGCTGTCACTTTGGCTCATCCTTCGGAAAATCGCTCTATAATGAAGTGGGAGGAGAGCGTGCTGGGTGTGGAGCGGGTCAAAGGCGTGGGACGAAGCGGGGCAGAGCGTGCGGCGACTGAAGCAGAGTGAATGTGTGGGGAATAGAATGGGAGTGTGGGGAACAGAGCGTGCTAGGCTGCATAATAGATGACCCTGATCCAGTGACGAATTCTCCGATACACCGCGTATACCGCCGAAATGTATAAGTAATATTTCATAACTTTGATAATCCTCTAAAAAGTTTTTGAGATTTTGAAAGCTTTAAACCGGGAGCGGTAGCTCAGTGCATCAACTGATGTCTCTGCAGCGCCTCTGACCGGGAGGTCCAAGGTTCGAGTCCTGACGGCTGCAGGATTTTCGACACTAGCTTTTCAGCTAGGTCGAATTCGGTCGCTGTCTGGAGGAGAATTCTAGCGGCCAGCTGCTCTAATCGGTAGTTTTCCGTGGTTTCTCCGATCAACAGGCGAATGCCGGAGCAGTACTCTACCAAACGGGCCACGGACCGCGCGCGATCTGTCCTTCTTCTTCCTTGTCCTATCCTCTCCCCTTACACACATACATACACTAAAAAACATTACACTACCACATATTCCGGGAGACCGGTCAGGAGCTTAGAGCTTGTCTCGGCTGGGGCGGTGCCCCGCTGGTGGGAGAGTCTTGGGCTAGGGGGCAACCCCACTAGCAGACGGTAGGTCGGCGCCGGATCTCGCCATCCAGCGGCGGAAGATCACCGCCATCTCCCGAGAAAAAACATGCACTACACTATCGGGACTAATAACCAAAGCAGTTGACGCGCCCAGATACACGAAAAAATCAATCAATTAAAAGCTTTAAAAAAGATGCGAAAAGTAACTGTTTTGCTACCGAGAGCCAGTCAGGCTTTGCATCCGTAAGCGCTATGAAGTGCGGTAGAGTGAGAAGTTTCAAACGGTTCGTAATGCTGTCCAGAGAATTCGCTAGCGCAAGAGAAGACACCGCATACCAGCCGCGATGACCATGGGCTCCTCATGTTTAGAGGGCGAGGAAGAGGAGGATGCGCGTCTGGACTATCGGTAGGCACTGGAAAATATTGCGATGAACAGTCATTCTCTGGTCCTCCATAAGTTACGCTTCTCTCAAAGTTTTGTGAAAATGGAGTGTGCTAATGATCCAGAAGTTAGTGGTTTGTGTAATTGTTTTATAGAACAATTATTTAGGCCGGAATTTCACAGTATTGGGATTTTAGAAAAGCTCGTAGCTTCCATAAAATGGTAGAGGTAGCTTCCGTAAAGTCCGGTATACTTAAAATAATGTTTCGTATTCGCCACTGTCGTGACTAACTACTTATTGATCAAGAAGCAATGCCGGGTATACATTTAGTTGTTAATAAATTGACCCTGAGGCACTCGCGGTCTATCTCTTAGATGAGCGAATTGTTCTTCCATTGATAGAACGACGTAAAAAAAATTTGAAAATACCGTCTTTTTCTGAAACTCTCCATTATTGTTCTCTGATCTCATAGCTGTACCACTTCCTGCCAAGAGGCTTTACACTGTCGTCACGAGAATAATCTCTGTCAAACCGAGTGCAGCACAGCATACTGCAGGCCGAAGCATGTATATACTCGCTCGTAATACCGTGTGGCCCACCTAAGATGTTCCCTTCAATTTTCTGGGGTGTTGTCTTAAAGAGCAAATCGCGGGTTTTCGTGAGCTCCTTTGCACATTGCATCACATTTACCGCAGGGTCGACGCAACGGAAGGGAATGGCCTCGCCGCATATCACCCGGAATTTCTCGTTCAGATTACGGAAACCAGCAGTCGGCGTGCGTCTTTAAAACTCTTAATTTCTTGAAAATGTTGTTATGTAACATATGACGATATGCATATTTATGAACTCGTCTCTTCACGCTTGTTATGGTGAGCTAAAAAATCTATAGGGTTCCATTTAAAAAATCGAAGTTGGGTCAATATCTCTGCAATAAAAAATGCAATAGAATAATATTATGCATGATCATATGTGCCCCTTGCATATAGTAGTTTTAGTGGAAATCGCACCTGTGTCTGCAACGGTTCAGGAGAAAATTGAAGGGAACATCTTAGGTGGGCCACACATACAGAATGAGTCACGTAACTTTTTCACCTCCTGTAGTATTTGAACGGTTGAAGTAATTCCAATGCAGTTTTCACGAAGGTGCGTGAGGGAATGGGGCTAACTGATGAATGTATTCGTTTCGAGAGATTTTGAGGTAACCCTCTGTTTTTCAAATGGAACTATTCATATATTTTTTAGCCTATCATTACGAGCGTAAAAAGACTATCCATTTATATACATACTGTCATCACTTAGATAAGCATTTTTTGAGTAATTTTAATTTTATTGCCACTCATGTTTAACGTATATTTTAAATGTACCAGTCCACCAATCAAGGTCGCGCAGCGCTCCCCCTGCTAGCACGTGCTCGGAGCGTTACAATCTCCATTAAATACGAGTCGCAAAAATCAAAATTACTCAAAAAATGTTTATTTAACATATAACAAAATGTATATCATTGTATTCGTCTTTTTTATTTATTTATTTTACGTAAAAAACAGTTAAAAACTGCGTATGATGTGCTATGGGGAAAAGTGAATTGTGTGCACATTTTCAAAATTCTGTGATCCCTACACTAAGTCATATACTACTTAAATTTTGAATTTTGAAAGGGAGAAAAAACAAAAAAAAAAACTCCCATGTAATAAAATCTATTTTCAAGGATAAATAAGCAATAAATTTTGAATTTTGAAAGGGAGAAAAAACAAACAAAAAAACTCCCATGTAATAAAATCTATTTTCAAGGATAAATAAGCAATAAATTTTGGCTCTTATTACTTCCTGCCGCGACAACATGGAAACGATAATTTGAATAATTGTATTTCCCACTGAATTCTAGAAGACGTGCACAGAAAATGAAGTTACATTTATGTCCAGAAGCAAAACAAGGGGCCGTCTCAGCATTTGCTCAATGGATCAGAGAAACTGGACGAAAAACCTGATCGAGATGGGGGTCATTGACCCGGAAGCTGTGTTACAATAGTTGTTACAGGTTGTTTATACTCAGTTATACAGTCCAAATGGTAATTAATACATTATGTATCATTGTTCAAATTAATGTTACTTTTCTTGTGATGCTCAGTATTGTCTCTAATTGTATAGAAACAGTTATGCAGCAGAAACGATCTCACTTGGGATTTAAACTTTTCTATTGAATTTAATCGTTTAATGTCATCTGGCAAAGTGTTGTAAAATAATGTACATGTATTGTATGTGAATTTTTTGTAATGAGCTGTTGATACTGTCACCTGTTGAATATGATTTCTACGTCGAGTGTTATAGTAATAGACTTCGGCATTTTCTGAAAAAATATTCCCGCCCTTGAGCAAGTCATTTTTTTACAAAAACCACTGATTCGTAAATAAAAAGACACGGTAATGGTAGAATTCCTAGATTAATGAAGAGAGGCTTACATGAATCACGTGGGTGGGATTTGGTTATTATTCGTACAATTCGTTTTTGTAATCTAAGTCTGGGAGCTATAAGATGTATTTCCCCAGAATATTATGCCATATCTCAGGCGGGAATGAACATTCGCGAAGTATACACAACGAGCAGTATGAAGGCTGACTGAATTTGCAAGAATTCTGAACGCGTAGCATAATGAACTTAATTTTGTGTTCAATTCATTTAAATGGACGTTCCATTTAAGGTTTGACTGAATTGAGAGACCTAAAAATTTTGTTGCCTTAACATCAGTCAATGTTACACTGTTCATTTTCAATGGAGCACAGAATTGTTTATTTGAAATGGAAAATGCATTAAAACCATTTTCTTTTCGTTTACTATTAACTTGTTATTTCGGAACCAATTTGAAACATCTGATATTGTACTATTTACGGTTTCTTTATTGCAAAGGATGTTCGTATCATCCGCAAAGAGAACCGTTCTTCCGTTTCGAATCGTCGAGGGCATATCGTTTACGTAAAGTAGGAACAGATAGGGCCTAAAATCGATCCTTGAGGAACTCCACATGCAGCAAGGCAAGAAGTCAAGGAAGGTGCGTACGTAATGTTCCATCATTCCAGTAAGGTATTTCAACTTTCTGAGATCGTTGTTTAAGGTACGAACATAACCAATCTAGAGCAATACCACGGATTCCATATGAAGGTAATTTTGAAAGTAAAATGTCATGATCAATGATGTCAAAAGCTTTTGAGAGATCTAAAAATAATCCAATAGGTGCCTCGTTTTGATCCAATGATAAGGCGACATCTTTAAGAAAAGAAAATATAGCTGTTTCCGTTGATTTTGATTTTCTAAATCCATGTTGGCAATCTGAAAGCGCGTCGTGTTTAGTGAGAAAGGTTTCCATTCGTACATAAAAAAGTCTCTCTAATATTTTTGAAAAAACTGATAGAAGAGAAATGGGCTGATAATTTTGAATTTCATTTTTGTTGCCTTTTTTGAAGAGCGGCTTAATTTTAGCTGTTTTGAAAATATCTGGAAACGTTCCAGTGCATAAAGATGCATTAAATATGTGAGTTAACGGGTGTATAATGGCATAAGCACAAGTCTTTAACAAAGAATCTGGGAATTCATCTAAACCGGACGAATATTTATTTTTTAGTTTACCGATTATTTTGAGAATTTCATAGGAAGAAGTTTCTGAAACGAACATTGTGTCTAAAATTTTGGGTGAACTGTCTGTTTTTGAATTTTGTGCCTGAAGACCCTTCGTGAGATCGGCAGCAATTCTCGAAAAGTATTGGTTAAAGAGACTAGCCA
>BLKR01015499.1:0-67474 GCA_011170035.1 Teleogryllus occipitalis
TATTATTATTATTATTATTATTATTATTATTATTATTATTATTATTATTATTATTATTTGTAATGGAGGGGGAAATCTTTTATAGATACCGGTGAAGCCGGTTATGTCGGACTCTCCATCATGGCCTACCGACTAAAACCTAACCTCCATTCTCTTGTGCCCTGAGTTTCCCTCCATGGAACCGTCGTCAGACATTACTTCATGGAGGGAGCAGGCAGGTGGCTGAGTTGTTTTTAAAGCTCAAGCCGCTTCACGGGCGGAGTCGTTCTTCTTTCCTTTTCATGATGAACGTCACGAACCCTTGTATGAGGTACCACTCTTTCTCAGACTTCAACATGTGCTGCACCATGTTATTTGGCGAGATGTCCTGGTCTAGCTCGCTGTTTAGCTGGATCCTCCGACTATCCCATGCTCCGCACTCGAATATCGTGTGCCTTGCGTCGTCGTTTACTTGTCCGCAAAACACGCAATTCGAGTCGTTTGCTCTTCTGAACCTGAATAGGTAGGACTTGAAGCAGCCGTGCCCAGAGAGCACCTGTGTGAGGTAGAAGTTTACCTCCCCATGACCTCTATTGAACCATGGTTCGATGTTTGGTATGAGTTCATATGTCCATCTACCATTTGTTTCTTTCTCCCATCTCTCCTGCCATGCTGACAGGAGAGACGTGCGTGCCCTCTCTTTTATGTCTTCTTTCAGCTTGCGTAGAGGTCCCGTCCAGATGTCAGTGACTCCCTTCGCTTCGTTATAAACGTCCTTCCTTTCTCTTGCCAGAAGGTCTATAGGAGGAACTCTGGCCAGAACCCCTACGGCGCTGTCGGAGACCGTGCGATAGGCTGACGTTATTCTTAATGCTACCCTTCTTTGTGCTTGTGCGACCTTGCATCTCATGGAGGCTTTCGCGAGTCTGTCCGCCCACACTGGGACTGCATACAGCATTTGTGATTGGACAGCACAAGCAATCAGCCTCCGTTTCGCCTCTCGAGGGCCTCCCACGTTTGGCATTAGCCTGGAGATATTGGCCCCAGTCCTCATTGCCTTATCGGCGATCTTGTTGATGTGAGGCCCAAAGTTGAGCCTGTGGTCAATCTCGACTCCCAAGTAAGTTAAATGTCGTCTCCAGTTGATAATCTCGTCACCCACTTGAATAATTGGGGAACGGAAAGATCTCCGGTCCGTAACCAACACAGCTTCGGTCTTCTCTACAGCCATATGTAGAAGTCTTCTGTCAAGCCACCTTTTCACCCTACAGAGTGTTTCATTTACTTTCATCTCTAGTAAGTCGATGTTTTTACTATGACAGATGATAAGAGTGTCATCTGCGTACCCTATAAGTTGGGTATCTACGGGAGTGTCCATGTGGAGTAGATTGTCGTACATGACATTCCACAAAAATGGACCCAACCTAGAGCCCTGGGGCACCTCACAAGTTACTTCTTCCTCTATTACAAATGTGTCCCTATAGACAGTACTCCGCTCGTGAAGATAGTCTTCGATCAATCTCAAGAGGTATTCGGGGACCTTCTTATCTATCAATGCCTCAATGATATCTTTCCATCTGGCGGTATTGAAAGCATTTCTGATATCAATGGCAACCAACGCACAGAATCCTTTCTTCCCTTCACCTCTTGTGGCTGACTCCGCAATCCTAACCACCTCAAGAATGGCGTCCGTTGTCGACCGTCCTTTCCGGAAGCCGTATTGTGAAGGGGACAAATCTATCCCTGCCGCCAAGTGCTTCTCAAGTCTTGAGAGGATTAGCCCTTCAAGTAATTTGCCCATGGTATCCAAGAGGCAGAGCGGCCTATAAGACGAAGTCTGATCTATTGGCTTGATACCCTTCCGAAGAAGAATAAGTTTCTGTTTCTTCCACCGCCTGTGGAATGTGCCCTCCCTAAGGCAGCAATTGAACAAAGATAACAGGCAGTCAGGATACAGCTCTACAACAATCTTGAACATCTCATTCGGGATTCCGTCTATACCCGGCGCTTTCCCACACTTTATCGTTGATGCAGCATTCCGCAGTTCATTCAATGTGAACAAATCTTTTTCGTCAAGGGAAAAGTCCTTCGGTCTTTCTCTTACCCAGCGATTCCTTGTAGGAAAAAGATCGCATATTATTTCCCTCACCCAACGTGGATCATCTAGGCCAGGTGTCTTCCAGTCAACCTTGAGCTTCTTGGCCACAATTTTGTAGGCCAGGCCCCAAGGATCTTTGTCAATATCTTCTAAAAGCATCTTCCAGCATCTGGCTTTGCTTCTTTTAATTTCGTTTTTGAGTAGCTTACGACAACTCACGCACAGATCTCTAAGAAAGGGATTAGTCTTGGCTCTCGTCGCTAATCTTCGCGCCTTGATACAGTTCTTGCGCAACTCCGCTATTTCAGACGTCCACCAATAGACTTGAGGTTTACTCCTAAGCCCTCTGCGTCTGGGCATCGATGCATTACACGCAGCTATCACTGTCTCTCTGGTTTCCCGAGCTATTCCTTCGAGGGAATCCGTACTTCTCATCCAGCCCAGTCCTCATCAGCCTAGATTCCTCCAGGGAGGCTTTGGCCTTATCTACATTCAGCTTCTTTACATTCCAAGGTGCTCTGCCTTTGTTATATCGAGCCACCTCAGGGTAACATTTCTCATTAGTAGCGTAGGAAAACCCAATATATAGATGGTCGCTGAGCGACTCCTCCTCCAGTACTTGCCAGTCCTTAACGCTTCTGCTCAGCTTTGCGGAGCCTATGGAAATATCCAGGATAGAGGAGGCATTGCCACGTTGGAAAGTATACTTATCACCGTTGTTTAAAATAACTAAGTCATTTCTTGCAACAAACTCGCAGACTATAACTCCTCTCTTATCTGACCTAGTCTCCCCCCATTCTGGCGATTTACTATTGAAATCGCCTCCTATAAGTACTTCGCCTTTTGCCGACATTTACGCTTGCTTCAAGCTCGTCGATATCCTTCTTATATTTCTGAAGCTGTTCGTTCGGAGAGAAGTAACAACTGTAAATCCTAACGTTATTCACCTCCACCCACACGAAACCAAACTTCGTCCGCTTGGATTCTTGTACACAAAGCTTCTTGTTAAGGATTATTATACCTGCTTATAATAATTATTAGCAGGATTATTATACCTGCTCTATAATTATTATTATTATTATTATTATTATTATTATTATTATTATTATTATTATTATTATTATTATTATTATTATTATAAACTAGACCCACCAAACAAAACCGAAGACACAAGAAAAAATACGCTTGACAAACTACAAAAGACAGAAGAGAAGCCTATAGGCCAAGAACATGGCCCCACTCTGATGAAATGCTGAAGAAGCGATACCGGAGTGGACAAGGCCAAGAAGAAACGGGGTTTGTGTTTTTTAGTGGGTGCGAGCCTCACACTACCTAGGGAAATGGCCACACGGCTCTCTAGGTGTCTGGTAGAGATTGATGGTAGTGATACATATATCTTAGCAGCGAAATTTCTGACTAAATTTTACTATAAAAAAATAAATAAATAAGTATAAAAAAGAACCGGGGTGAGGTAGAAAAGAATAAAAATGTTGAAATGATTTTAGAAAGTATTGGAGAACAATAAATTGAAATTTCCATTTTAATATCAGCAGAAGTAAGCGTTCATGAAAATGTGGGATTTTTGTCTTTGTTCGTTTATTAATTTTTTAAATTTAATTTACTGCATAATGCATTTAAATGAATTCACATAAAATTAGTACAATTATTTTTTTTACAAATCATAGGCAACTATCATAAAATTATCTTATATTACAAATAAGTGTAAATTTGAAAAAAATAACACGCACCATGTGAATAACATTTATTGTAAAAGGAAAGAAAGAAAGAAAGAAAAAAAAATACAGTTGCTATTCAAAAAATAAACAGATATTTCAAAGTTCTATGTCATATAAATGAAAGGATAACTTCAACACTGACACTTCAAAAAATACAAAATGAAATATATTGTGCACATATGCAGGTTAATTTTTCATACTACAAACTAAATGCAATTATTCAAGATATTTGTGCATGTTCTAGTTCATTAATTAGTCCAATTGTTGCTAATACATGGCTAATGAATTAACTCTCCTAAATGAAACTATCTACTTTAACAATATTCACAATTTACAGCAAAATTTGGATAACAGGTTTCATTGTTTGTCCTGTAGTCAGCAACAACACTTCAGGTAATGTTTCATCACAGGCACATGTTTTGATATTATCAAGAACAGATTTCAACTTGTCACAGATATTGTACTTTGAGATTCAACAAATACAGAACCAGCACAATAGGATCAATTTAATGCACTTTTGACACATAACCAAGGAGCATGCAGTCCATTTTCTCTACATGAGGAGGTAGTAACAACACTGCCCTTCAGTCAGCATCTCAACTGACTTCAGCACAAAAAAGGCCACTTGCAAATTGTTAACTCGAAAAATATTGGCGAGATCAAATTTAAGAGCTAGTTAAATACTGCAATAACACATAAAGTAGTTGCATCTATCATTCAAACAGCAAAATACTGAACTGAATTGACAAAAATAAGGCTGAAAGACAGGGGGCATTGATGTAACATTTGGTATGCCATATTTATAAATAACAATAAAAATATTTTGTTTAGATATTAACCATGTTCACAAAATGCAATAAGCAGCATAGACTCTACAACACACTATTAGATGTTTCTTTCAATTTGGGACAGAGAATTTATGATCTTTAAAATGTAGTTTCCTACACAGCAGAACAATAGGGAACTGAAAGTGAGAAACAGTCACGTATCACTATAAATTGTTTATATTGTGTATAAATATGTATATTTACATAATTTAGAAATAAATATTGTGTATATGAAATAACGTTTTATTTTGCCTTGGCTACAATTCCTTTCACTGACTCAGAATTCCTAATTCTAATAATTATTGGCTTTTGAATTGCCTAGAGTATTAATTTTACATAAAAAAATAATATTCATATAATTATAATTTGCCGCCATTTTTTAAAAATTGCTTCATAAAGTAATTTTATATGTCCCGGTCATCGTTTACACAACATCTCCATCGGCAGAGCACCCTTCGACGCTATTGGCTCATTAGAGTGGGGTCAAGATGATTGTTTCCCCCTCCATGACAATTAGATACTTGAATAAGAGCGTTGAGATTAACGCTGGGTACTTGCTATAATACTCTCTGGTGAGAAATGGCAACAAATTAATATTGTAATGATTCAGGGAGAAATGTAATTCAGATATAGAGGAATATTGAAGGAAAGAAAATGTTCCATATAAAATTCATGAGATTAACACTAATTAACATGTCTCTGTACATAAAAAGCAGCAGCAACAACTAACCACAAATAATTCGTTCCTTATTAAGTAAATATATTTTATATTAATAAGCCATTCATCTCCTTGTGTACCTATGAAATCATCATCATCATCATCATCATCATCATCATCATGAACTGACAAGAAATTAGGCTTTACAGCCTGTTTCTATTGGTACTAAAAAGTTTTCATTGTTATATCACAATTTCTATTCAATTTCAATTGACAATAATTATTTAGAAATACAAACATTCATAAAAATAAAACAAACTCCCTTACCATTAGAGCATTCTTAAAGAAACTAACAAGCAATTAGTTTTGAAAGGAAATTAAAGGTACAAACAAAAACGTTTTCACAATATAAATTAATTTTTATCTAGATTATAATTTGATTTTTACCCTTTCCCAAGGGTAAGGTAGGAATAAGTCCCATCCCAAACCAGTGCACCTTATATATTGAGACCTGATTTATTGGTATAAGTAAAATAATCCGATTTTTTGTGGCAACAATATTGGAATAAACAATATTCTCAATTTCTTCGATCCAGGAGTGAGATGGTATGGTTTTTAACTTCCCTTTCTTTTAAATTCCTCTTTCAGTTAAATTTCCTATTGATCTCTTTTGAAACATGATAAAGAAAAGTTCAATAATTTTAAATATTTCCAAACATTACAAAACTAATGCATGGAATGCCATGATTACTCTAATGTAATAAGACTAAATAAATGTATTTTAATATGAGCATAAATTTAACAGAGGCATAAGATTTCAGCATAGAGAGGAATAAATGAAGGTTTAAATCTTCAAATGTGATAATTTCCTCTAGAAGCAAGGAATAAAATGAATTAGAGGCACACCCATGATTTTCCTGCGTGTGTGTCTGTTGGAGATGGGGGGAGGGGGAGCTGCACAACAAGTATAGTGTGCAGATGATTTAATGTTTTCTTATAGAGAATCGTTTCTTTATACTGAATTTAAACGTATTTTAATTTGTTGACTCATTGTTAATATTTATAATGTTAACAAGTGATATACTGAATATCTTTCGTTCGTGTAGAAAATTAGTAAATGCATTAATTTTGCAAATGTATCATTGACTTCATAGGGTTCAAACTCTCTCCCCTCCCTATTAGGTGCGCCACTGCAACAAACACATAATCTTCTCTTCCTTGAAACCATCTTTTCATGTTTTGGGACATTTTGTGGACTTTTTTTCTCCCACATTTTTGTCCTCTATCAAGATCCGGTCCCTACTTACAAACAATGCTTTCTAAAGATATTGATATCACTAGTTAGAGAAATCTTATAATTACTACATATATATTAATATCACCAGGGAAGTTCTTGAAATATTGCTTTCTACAAGGAATCTTTCAAACCTACCTTCAGCTATTGTTTCAAAAACTAACTTTGTATTCAATTAATTCTTATTATTTTAATGAAATTCTTTCTTTAATTCTCACTTTCTTTTCTTTTGTAAGCTAACTAATTTGGTCTAATTAAAAAGTAAAGAATAATGATATTATACAAGCCCATGAATTCCATTAGTAGTTTTCTACAATGACACACCTCAGGCCAATAAAGGCAAGGATGTCCTTTACACTGATCCGGGGGGGGGGGGGGGCATGGGGGCCATGGCCCCTTCCAAAGAGCCTGGAGATTTTGTTTACTATCCTTTATTTGGTAAAATAGATTTAAATATTTATTTATGTTTGAATTATGTAATTATTTAAACAATAATATTGTATAGTCTCATATCTACAGTACATAAAAAATATGATAAATAATAACAAATATGTTTATTATTTAACAAAAATCTACAACGACCCCCCCTCCCCCCCCTCAAATGATCGGCTGGATCTGCCCCTGGCCCTATGACAAGATTTTTGTGTCTGAAATAGAAGTTAGTTTCAAATTGTGAAATAGAGGATAATTTGTCATTCTTCAGACCCTAAAAATAACTTTAAAATTGTTCAGATTTTTTGTTCTTAATGTAAAAGATTCTTATTCTAACAATTGTTGTTTTACAATGATTATTGATAAGTTACTTGTAAAATACAAGGATTTAAGTTAACTGAAATGTGAAAATTTGGACAATTTGATGCAAACTCTAGTATTGCTCTTTTATTTCACTTAATTTTATACACACAGTCATTTAGGAGTAGTATTGTTTGAGCATTATTGTTATGGGCAACTCTTTTACTAATTTAAAACTGTCAGTGAATTTAAAATCATTATCATAACATTAAAGTGAAAAATCACTGCTGATTAAGGGTGGAATATTTATGTCACACAATGGATAATACACTGCTAAAAACAATTTGTGTCTTCTGACACAGATGACAATGACAAAATGAAACAACAAAGAGTAACAAATCTATACCTGGTGGGTGACATCTTGTCACCATTTTGGGTTCCATCACCATATTGCTTGTCCCCATGTCTATTTCCATTAATTTCAGACAGATCCCCAGTTGCCATCGTGAGGATTGGTCAAAACTGAGTAATAAGTTCAGCACACTGATGGGCAAGCATGCTAATGAGGTGCAAGGATGCCCTATTTCCTGACAGAATTAAATAGTCATATTAGAAATAGTCCTTCTAACAAACATTCAAAGCTGTAATTAATTGTTGATTAAGGATTTACTGTAATTTGCATTATGTTATTACTGGAGGAAGATGAAAGGTGGGGGTGAATACAAAGATACAATGGATTAGTTTAAAAAATTATAATTTTTATTAACTTTTAATAACAAAGTTTGAATTTGAGAATTTAACTGCGCCCACATTCAGCAAACATTAAAAAAGCCGTGAGTAATGATTGCAGAAGTAGCATTGATTGAATTAGAATAGTGATTTTTATTACAAAAGTATAATTTTATCTCTGCCGTTTACAAGGTAAGAAAAGTCAGAAAGTATCACACATCCGAAACAGAGCACTCGATACTTATCGGCGGCCGATCGGGAGACGCAACGCCCTAGGTACGATGGACAACGTTTCGACCGTAAAGTATTACGGTCCCTTCTCGGGGCGAAAAGTAATTAGATTTTTTTTTTAATCCCCTCCCCCCACGGCCAGTAACCCTGGCGAGCTTTATTCATTACACGTATACACTTACGCTCCAGCATTTCTGCTTATGGAGCTTAAAGGGATGGCAATATCTTAAAGAACTAACTTATAATTAACTTAAATATAATACCTTTTTACTTAGATGGACTGCCTAAGGGTTTATAAAGACCGAAGCTCCTCTCCACCCAGCTGCTGGTTGGTCGGACGATCGGCCAATCAGGGAACGGTTCCCAGGGCCGGATGGGAGAAGGGGACCACTCCTGGTCAGACATGAAGGAATTGAAAATAATCAAACATCCCCAAAACCTGAATGCTGGCCAAGACCTACGTCTCCACGAGGCTAGGAATATCTACTTTACGGACGGTTCCCTGCTTCCATCCTGCCCAGGGGGCCGTAACATGATTGGTCGTCTTCCAACCCGCCGCCAGGTGGAGGGGAACTTCATTCTTTATAAACCACCCCCGCGCATTCCGCCATGAGGATAGTGTACATAGTGTAGTGTTAGTGTTGTGAAGTGCGGCATGAATGTGTAAGTGAATGAGTTTGTATATATATAGAATAAGCATGAATGAGCGAGTGAATGTATAAAATAAAAAGAAAAGAAGACGAACAATCTCAAGAACTCAATACTTTTTCATACTTTTTCAAATAATTTATATTGTTAAAACTCAAAGCCCAAAGAGGCATTGTATAGTTTTAAGTTAGATTAAGATTAGTTATAGTTAGTTTATTTAAGTAATTGCCCTCCCGAAGCTCCACAAACCGTAAGGTTGGAGCGATTGTATACCCAGCATTGAATAAATTCCCGCCTCGCCAGGGCTACTGGCGAAGGGAAAATGAAAATCCGCCATGAGGAATAGGGCCTTCTACAGAAGCAAGGGGCATTCACCTTCCACGCACCTTACAGCACGTCGCATTCACCTTCCACGCACGAGCTCGCTGAGGTGTACGACGCGGGGGAAGCAGCAAGTGCGTGGGAGGTGATTATTATTATTATTATTATTATTATTATTATTATTATTATCATCATCATCATCATCATTATCACCGCTCACTGGAGCCGGAAACCGCCTGGAAGGCGCGGAAACGCGTCTCACCGGGCCGGGGCCGTCTGAAGACGAAAACGTCGAGGTGTCACGGACGCTTGAGTAAAGTCGGCGCCACAGCGAAAACACAAGTGTTATTAGTGCAGTGAAGTGTTGTGTGCATGAGTGTGTTTGTAAATAGAGTGTAAGGATGAATGAGAGTAAATTCAAAAAAACAAAAATTAAAGACAAACGAAGGAAATATACACAAATGAACTTTTTTCAAACAAATAAAAGAATAGGGAATAGAAGAAATCATGGCCCAAAGAGGCCATTGTAATTAGTTTTAGTATAGAATATGCTAAAACTAAAGCTAGTCTTTTTAAGATATCTGCCCACACTTTGCTTCAAAAGCCTAATCGGCTGAAGCTATCTGCTATAGCTTCTACACTTGAATAAACTCCCGCCTTCCCAGGACTACTGGAGAGGGGAAAATAATAAAAATGAAAAAGCCAAGAGGGCGGTCGCAGTATGACGGCCGTTGGTAGCGGCGTCTCCCGGTCAGCCATGTATTCAATGCTTTGTTTTTGATGTGTGTGACACTTTCTGACTTTTCTTACCTTGAAGATTGCAGAGAAAAAATTATTCTTTTGTTATAAAAATCACGCTGTTTTACGTGGCACCTCCCAGGTGGACAAGTATCTATCGATTCCGGCCGCAGAAGCCCAACCTTCCAAAAACAAAGCATACTCCCATTTTTTTTTTTTTTTTTTTTTTTTTTCACAAATTCATTAAAGGGAAAAGCCTCTTCTTTAGTACTTCTTAATGACTATTATAGTGTGCAATATATTTTCGGCCCATTATATGTAATGGTTTGAAACGTTTTGTTAAAGAAATAATATTTTTATACCTTAAAATTAATGTTCCTTTAACGTATTTCTGAATTATTAAAGAAATTTTCAAATATTACACTAGCAAACATATGTAAATTTGTTGTCCAATTCAACTCACATAGAAAAATAAATAACATAACTAAATTTCAAAAAAAATCTGTGTGTACATTCAAACAACTGTTCAAGAGAAATTATCATACTTCTTATATATTCGTTTCTTTAGATGTGAAACATAGTAAAGAAGGGCTGCAATTTACACATACATGCATATTATAATCAATATTAGAAGTTAACATTTTGATGTATTTACAAAATAAATATTTGCAGTGATTAAAAATAAGTTATATTCACAGTGCTTGTCTGTTTTCTAGGTACAATATGTATATTACATGGTTGAGGAAAATACAAGAATGTTGAAATGAGACTTGCATACTTCCAACATATTATAAAGGTTATCTCTTCCTCTAAGGAAGAAAAACCACAACAAACCCTCCTTTTGTAAGATATGGGTATTTCCTAATGAGCACACCAATAATTAACTTCTCAAAGGAAAAACAGCCATCTGAACTTATAGTAATAATTTTCAAAATGTATATTTTTATACAAAAATACATGTGCATCAACTCTATTCTTAAAATGACTATATTTTTTTTACAATAGTTTGTTTTACCAAGAAGGAATACTTTGATTTTATATCATAAAAGACATGAACTGTTAGATGTAAACCACAATTAAACCGTTTCACATTTGGTGATTACTTCAAGAATAAATAAATGTCCCAGAAATAATGTAGCATCAGCAGAGGTGGGATTTCCGATCTTTTTTTGGGGAAGGGGAAGTATTGTTTATAAACATTTAAAATAAGTTTTATAAAAAAAATTGTTTAAATAATATTAACTTTAATAAAAATGTACGAAAGGCATCATACAGTAAGCTTGTGTGAAACAATTTACTTTTTTATAATCTGTATTGCTCACAATATGTATTTGATGCATAACTTATAAATAAATGTCCCAGAAATATTTTATATATATATTTTTTTTTTTTTCCGTCCCAACATTGGGGGGGCAGTTGTCCCGTCTTGACTCCCCTGAATCCCACCTCTGGGCCTTAGTCTACTGCAATATAAATAATGTAAATATCTGATTATTTGCATCTGTTCTTAAAGGAATGCTGATATCAATAATATATTATTATTTTTGTTTCAATACATGTGATATCCCTTCATGATTTATCACATATCCATGGTATGGCACGAGAATACTACTGCAAACAAATAATTATATAAAAAGAAACTAAATCAGATTAATTTAATGAGAGTTTTAAAAATTTACCATATGTATATACACAAAACATTCAACTCATTGTTTTCCAAGTTTCATAAGATAATGCTTGTGTGCTAATGTGAAATACATATTCAGTACCATTGGAGAAAAAGCTTTAAGAATAACTAATATAATAAGAATTAAATAAAAACTAATAAGAATTGTATGTTTCAGAATAATTTTTAAATATACAATTTATAATTAAAACTAAGTCAATAGAAGAAATTGTGAAGTTACAGAATTAATAGAAATATTGCAAAATTATAAAAACCAAAGGAATATAGAAACATTAAAATTGATGAACAAATAGTTATTTCTTATATAAATGTCTTTTGCATACCAATAAATGCACACTTTACACACATCTCAATAACACAGATTTCACTATCTTAAGGAAAGAAATAGGTGTAAGATCTCACTTAGAGATATCTCAATACAGAATAAATCGTTTAAAAATCAGTTTCACAATGATGCATTGAACAATTAGGACAAAGCAATATTATTGTCTATTCTTCTTTTTCACAAAAATAAAATATATAAACAGAAATATGAATATTGTCAGGTTCTGGGTTGGGCAAAATACTTGAAATTTAGTATTTAAATACTTTGCCTAAATACTTTGTAAATAAGTATTTAAATACATACTCAAAATACATTGTTTTCAATACCTAAATGCATATATATTTAAAATACTTCAAATATTCAAAATACAATAATTAATAATAATACAATATTAATAAATACAATAATTTTTTATCTTTACTTTTTTTATTGCAACAATTTATTGTAATTGACAATTACAAAAAAATACTAATTGAAAGACATAAATTTCTGATAAAAACTTATAAGTCTAACTCAAATAAGCGGAATTTCTTTTTAAAGCGCCCAGTTTTTCAAAGAAAACATTACAATAAACCCCTATTTGACGAAACCCGCAAAGGAAAGCCGTCGTTCAATTGACGTGGATGGACGTAAACTAGTGTTATAAGTAGAGCTCGGTCATGTAGGCTATGAAAAGGTTGAAAATAGGCAGGCAAATAGGTACTTAAAAACTTAATATAGGCAGGGAAATAGGCATTATGGTTGAATAATATTAAAATGTATACGTAATACGTCTTGCATTAATAATGAACACAATTCTCTAAAAACAAATCGATTATCTTCGATTGTCAAAACATATTGCGGAGTTAGATAATGTTTCCTAGAAGTTAACTCGAGTGGAGTTTTATATTTTGTTGGTTAAATGTTGGATTTTCAAGTTTTGAAAATGGAGCGTTCGCGCAATGGCACAAGTCAGTGTTGAAATCCTTTTATTGTCATCTTTTGACTGCACTTGCTGAAAAAGGTTTGAATAATTTTTCTCGCTTTTTCGCATTTTTTCATGAGTTGCAATGTTTTTATGTCGTAAGATTTTTTTTACACAGTTGACCACTTTTTCGCCACACTGGCAAAAAAATACATTTCCAGTCCGCCGTGAATCTTCTCCATAAATCCACCCTTTTACAATGTACTTCTTGAAATTTTCTCTTTTGGCATTGTAGCAAGCATGCTTAACAGGAACAGCAAATTTACTGATCAAGCATGCACCTAACTTCGAAATCAATACAAAATTATCGAAGAAAACTCCCTCTATCTTGTGTAATTCTACCGTCTAAAAGCTAAAGATGCATGGAGCGCTCTTTTTGAAGACAGTGTTCTTGGTAAGGAACTCATAGCTCACTAATCATGCGAAGATCAGAAAGACGAGAGGTTTCCTGTTCTCTGGAACGCCCTGACAGGCTTCAGTGAAGTAGATAAGTTAACCCGCACGGTGTCGAATTCTCTTACGTTCCTAAGCGGTGTCCCTGCTCGACGCGTTTACATGAAAGAACACACAGGGCATAGAGCTTCTCGATCGGAGAACGCCCTGGCAGATATTACGCGGTTGTTGCATATTTGGTAGAAAATTACCCTTCAGTGATTTCTCAAAAAATGATTGTAGAAAGCAAAATATAATGAACAAAAGATATTAAAAATGCGGAAAATTCAATATAGGCACTTATAGGCTCTTAATTATCTTTTAGGCAATTATCTCTAAAATAGGCATTATAAAACCACCGCAAAAGCCATTTCTGAAGTTAACATTGATGAAGGGGTAAGTTGCCTAAATATACATTCAAAGAAATAAAATATTGTCAGGCCTAGTTATAAGGAATAAACACATTTTTGTTGTTGGATAATCGTCCAGCATTTTTAATGATTTGGATTTATAATTTAAAAACTGAGAATTCAAATTCAACAGCTGAAAGGGGCTTTTTTTGTTTCAATGAGGTTCATTCAGTAACAGAACCAAGCAAAAAGAAAGTATCCTCGCTATCTTCATCTGTATTTGAAGTATTGTATTTCCTTTTTTAAAAACATTTTTTTACATCTATTTAAATACATCTCTAAAATAATGTCCAAAAAACTCAAAAATACAGTTATTCAAATACAAAATGTATTTAAAATATGTATTTCAAATACAAGTATTTAAATACTACCCAACCCTGGTCAAGTTTATTTCTGAATAAAAACTTCTCTGATAACCCTTTTATGTTTGAAGCATTAAACTGTTTTTTGTGCACTGAAAGGTTAAAAAATATGAAAGGAAATTTCAAATAAAAATAAATATACACTTTCCTTTTTCATGTATCAATAATCCAAACGCTAACAATTTACATACTCATTTGTATATGCTTTTTTTTTACCTTATTGGTAACTGAACTAATTACCATTGGTATCTAATTCCTATTACATTTTTTAAGGAATTTTGGGTTTGTTGTGTACTCATCCAAATGCTAAGTTTTACTTTATTTTGCTTAATTGAATATGCTAATTGTTTACAATCCTCTTATGAAACCATGTATTAACTGTGAATTAACTGCCATTGGCATCTAAATCTTATTACGTTTTTAGACATTTTGTATGTTCTTGCCTATTGGTTAATAATTCAGGAACTCCAGACATGTTTACATATAAATAACAAAACTGTAATAGAAAAGATACCCATTTTGATCAGGCTTTCATCCAGTTTCCCTGATCCATTGACTACATGCTGAGATAGCTCCATGTTTATTTATGGACATCAATGTAGTTTCACTATGCACACATTTTGTTGAAGTTTCCTTTTACTACTGGTGGCAGGAGTAGAGCCAGGGGTATGGGTATTTATTAAATGTAAAAAAAAAAAAAAAATTAAATCTGTAGTTTGTTTATTGATGCGAAGACGTTTTCTTCGACTTAGGAGATAAAATTTCAAATGTGATCAACAATCAAAAATTTTCAAATGTTGTTAACCTTGCTTTGTTGGTACTTTTATTTATCATTCACCTATTTGTGATTAGAAGATAGGTAGACATTCTGGAACTCAAGAAAATGTGCGCAAATTGTACTTCTCCCTAATATTCCACAGAGTATTTGAAATTCTTTGAAAAAATAAATCAAAAACGGATTCACCTGCATGATTCTTAAGAAACTAAAAAGAAAGTGTCCGTTGTATACAGGATCTGCAAATTTTACATTTTTTTCACATAAAACATTCACAGGAATATTAGGATGAATATCATGATCTATGGTAATATCAGGTGGGAAAAAAATACAAAAATAAATCGGCTTTTCAGTAATTCTTTATATTATTTGAAAGAATTGCTGGCTGTTGGTTGTCTCATAACATCCTGTTTTCACCAGATAATTACACATTCTAAAATGTATTTTGCTTTTCTGATTTTACAACAAAAGATTTTCTATTCTTTTCCTTCTTTTTTCATGTCAGTACTTAAAAACTGCTTAATGCTTACATAGAACCTAATAAGAAAATTTAAGAACAACAAAACTATAAAAACATGTATGTAAAGCCAATCCAGACAGAGCAGGGCTACAAAGCACTTTGCAAGAAAATGAATAGACTATAATAAAATGAAATGGTTGGAAAGGCCATTCATCGATATTCTTAAAAATATGAATGGTAATGAAAAGGATGAATTGATGTTATTAGATAGGGAAGCACAGGAAGAAAAAGCAGAGTATAAGAACTCATGATAAACATGTGCAATCAGCACTAAGTTTTGAGGAAAAAATTCATGAATCAAGCACAATAGTAAACACACGTAAACACTTTACACTTATAATGGTTTTACTTCCATACCAAACAATTTAACGAATCTAATTCCTTTCAGGTATAAATTTTTGTTACAAAATAATTATATACAAATAAATTAGAAAAGTTATAAACAAATACAAGATGGCAATTAAAATATTTCCAACAATTTTCCTTAAAAGCAAAACCTATAATACATTCATGGAACTTTGGAAGTATGACAGCATCAAACCATTGAAAATAATATTCCAATTTCAGTTAACCAAATATTTTGGTTGAAGTTCCATTTTTTTCAATAAAACGTTTTTATTTTAGAATGTTTTACCTACATTTTTATAAACTAATTTCAAAATTCATAATGCTATAGAACTTCAATATATAGAGAATTTTTTGACAATTTCTTACCCATCCAAAGCAAAAACATCAATAATTGAAAATAAATTTATAATAATGTGGTATCTGCATTTTGAATAACAAATTTGAATTCAAAGTAATAAGTTGCAATAAATTATATTTTAAAAAGTGAAATTGTTTTACTCGGTTCTGGTTCCAGTAATGAGAAGAATACGTTTTCAGTTTTACCTTACTATTGAAATAGTTTTGATTTGATGCCTTGCAAAGTACTTTTAAGGATGTGTGTTAAACAATGCATAAATTGAAAAACTTGCATTTGGAATGATGATTATTTAGAAGGGGTACTTCAAAATTAGTCATGTGCATTAACACAAGTATAATTTAACACGAAATTCAAAACTCATCCATACTTAGCTTTACAACATGCTTTGTTTTCCACTAAACAAGAATATGAAGGCTGGTATAAATTTTCATCTACATTGAAAAACTATATCTGATCTGAAGAAAATATGAATAAATCTTTTATAACATGAGAAAAAATTACAAGATGGAAGCTATTTTCAAGACAAGTTTATTAAGGTAAGCATTATACACAGCCTTCTTTTTTCACAATATTTAGATTCCTTTGTTAATAAAATGAAACTTTTTTTTTCTCTGACCTTTCTCTGATCATCTAGATCAGCACAGGGACCTTTAATTTAGAATATTGTTATCTTATACCATTATTTACAATTGTACCTTAAAATACTATTTTTGGTGTTACATAAAGCACTACAGTCACTGGCTGAATTTTTTGCATAACTGTAATTTTGCTTATATTTCTGAGCAATTATATTTAGTGGTGTTCCATGTCAATAAAAGAGCCACCTATGTACTTCCATAGCATGAATTTTGAATAGGGTCCATAGACAACACACTGAGTACTTATAATGAAAATTGTAGAAAGCAAAAAGTTTATTTAGAAACTCAGGTAGTAAATCACCTTAAGTTCAACAAAGTGTATAAATTAATTTATGAAGATACAATAATGTTTACTTAGTGCATTCATACCAGTGATATAATCAGCTTCATTATAGCACTCTTGCTCTAATGGCTCAAGTTGCTTAATAACACTTCTTTCCAAAAACCAAAGAAAGACAGTGATGCCACAATGCAAAAAAAGACTTTGTGGGACCATCCTGCAAATCTATGGCTTTTTATTATTCGATAATTCATGAAGACAGCAATGGGATTCAATGAAATCAAGAAGACAAGCAATGAAACAATCAGAATTCATAATACATTCAATCAAACCAAAATAACTATTGTAATTGTAAATAAAAGTATTAATGACATAAGTTTCACATATCATCATAGTGAAACTCATATCATTATTATGTCCATTTGAAACTTCTTTCATCAATAATTATTATACAAGCTATCTGAACACAACCCAAATAAACATTGCGTCATATCACATTTTCATTATTTAACTGTTAAAAATTTATTTTGTAAATAGACTTCACTAATAAAGGTACTTTAGCATTTTAACATAGTGTATTTATCAATTTGAATCATATATTACTTCAAAATTCTTCTGAAAATTGTTCTTGAGAGCACAATAAATATTTTGACAGGATTGAGGATAATTTGTTGTACTCCTAAATCATATTCTGAAGCAAACAAGTTCCAATTTCTAAGTCCAGAGATGTTAGGTCTAATTTATACACTGCTAAACTGTACCTTCTATTATTCTTCCTGAGTATTCAAATTACAAATTTACTAATCAATAGGGATATGAAAAGTGTAACAATGAATTTATGCTCAAAAAATGGAAACTGATATTGAATTCTCATGAATTATGACAAATTAATCAAACAAAACAATGATACATTAACAACAATAAATTATAAATACTATTGAAAATATGACATTGCATGGCAAACTATAAGAACTGGCAAACTACATAACTATATATATATATATATATATATATATATATATATATATATATATATATATATATATATATATATATATATATATATAGTTATATAAATGTAATATATATAATGTAAAATAATACTTACCATATACAACCCATATAAATATACATAGTGCATTAGAATGTTCAAGCTGTTTACGAAATATACGTATACATTTTACATTTAAATGTTATGAATTTACTCAAAATACATTTCAGTTAATCAATGTCTCAGATATTTTATTTTTAATTTTGTTTACTTTTCTCCCCCTCAATAACAATTAACAATTTTCCATTTTCAATGCTCTCTAAAACACATTACAAAATTATGTCAAATAATGTACATTGACTTATGTTTCGGCATTAATTATACAAATTGCCAAAGAATTGAATTTCATAAAGATTTAACTGTTGCAGTCTTATGTGGCTCTGTACACAAAAGGCAAAATCTTCACCTATGAATAATTTCTATATATTCATTCATTTATACAAAGGAATATGTTATACAGAAGTACTTAATCTTGGGAGCAATTTTCTCAGGGATTCAAAAATTCTCTACAACTTATCATTTACAATATTTAACATCAGTCTTTGTAAAGACTGATTACAACAAAATATTTTTAATACAAAAAAAGATCATTGAACAAATACTATAATGCACAATATTGTTTTATCACAACCAAAAGGAATGCATAACTGAGTGACAAACTGAAATGTTATATACAGTTCAAGAGTAAATATACATAATGAACAAAACATTAACATAGACCAGAAGAATTCACCTGTACAATGAACGTAACCTCACCCCATAAATTATGTATAGTATTTACATATTCACAATATTGTATAGTATAAATGCATATGTACATAGAGAGCGTGTATGTTAATTTTACAAAATTAAAGGAATAAATCTGAGGTATTTAATACTTTTTTTCTAAAATAATGCATTATCAATAGCACATTATTTTTTCAATTCAGTTCTAGTATTTTGCATTAAATATTAACTAGCAATAAGCAACCATGTAAATTAAACTATCAAATCTGTAGCACAATGTATACATGAAGAATGTTTTTAATATTCTATTTTTTAGAACTAGCAAATAGACTTCATTTTAGAGCACAAATATATATAATTTACTAATAATTGAATGTGGTGTTTCAAGTTCTACTGTATTAAGCAGCAGAATATCATTTAATTCAATTTTTTGCCTCTTCAGTTTTCATTTAAAAAATATCAATTCATAGCACATAAGATCAATAATGAATAGAATTCTAGAGGATCTGATACATATTCAGCTTGTTCAAATAAAGCCCCATTTTCCATTCAATGCAGTGTTTTCTAACAGGCTCAGAAGTGTAGAAAATCTATAAAAGATGAATATATATGTAAGAACTCAACCACAAATAATTACATTTTTCACAACTAAAAACTTGGAGCAAGAAAAGGAAACAATTGGAAGGTTGGATTTTAATAATTCACTATTGCATTTCAATGTTCTGCTAATAACAAATACTGCTTGCAAAACCAGAAATTTGAATAGAGAGTTGCAAAAACAATATGGAACTCCGTTATACAAAACTCTGGAATTTTTTCCCAACACTATAGCAGCTTTCAAATCCCAGTGGCATATACTGCTTTCATGCTCTGGGCTACAGCTGACCTTAGAAATAATTTTTGACTATATAACTGTACATAATTTTCAATTACGTACAGTTACAATATGTGTATATATATGTGTGTGTGTGTATATATACACTCACTACCAAACGTGTATGTCTTGCACAAATGGGTACATCTAATTCATTCTGTCTGTTTACTGCCCACTGCCCCCGAACCGCTCCGAGCGTGTTAAGAAACTGCTCAGGAAATCGGCAACCTGAGCCCTTGGTTGGTCCATATCTTAATAGTAGGAGGGGGGAGTGAATCATGCAACAAACGCATGCTGTATGATTGCCACTGACTGTCAGCGGTTTCTTCGGTGTTGCCGTCTCGAAAGAGGACTGATGCGTCAACGACCGAGCGATTTAATAAATATGAACAGAACAGATTACACAGAATCTTGAAAAATGAATGCTACTGAAAAAGAATGTAGCTTATATTTTTAAAATAATTTATCTTGACATATTTTTGTTCTTGTGATTTTCTCGGGCTACTGCCGGTAGCCCACAGTATACGCCACTGTCAATTCCAGATTTTTTCTTAATCACTTCATTCATCACAAAACAGTAATGTGAAATTCATTATCAATACATTATTATTATGATATTCTTGTTGGGGAGGGGGGGCACAATAGTCAGCAAGCTAGGTGTGAAGTTAAAGTGAAAAGTTGAAGACAATCAAGATCAATACAAACCAAAAAAACAATTCTGTAAAATCCAAGAACAGAAACACAGAAAAAATATTATTCACTGTAAGTATGTAAATAAAATAAATGCATTAAAAAATCTGACACCAGAACAATACAGAATAATTCATTTTAAAACTAATGTGTTTTACACTTCAGAATAAATTTTTGTAATTGAAATATTAGATACAGAATGAATTTCTTCATTAGCAACCACAGCATTCTTTCATCCAAGTCGTCAATATATCAAGCTACTTGTATAACATTTATGTATGCATTGTAGCAATTTCTCCCAAATGAGAACAAATAATCAAAATACCCCAGGGAATATAACACTAAATAATTCACAATGGCAAATTACCATATTTACCCAAATGCAAGTCAGATACAAAACTAGTGGTTGTGTCAAATAATAGTGCAATTTTGGATGTTCCCTTTTAGCCAATGCAGTAATGTATTATTTTAAATACTAATTATAACACAAATCCAGTGAATGTAAAATAAAAATAACATTTTAATCTCTAAAAAAGTGTGACAAAAATTGAAACCATTTTTTGTTATTTTATCTACAATCTCTTATTAAAAATTTGATTGAAGTGATTAGAACAATTTACTGCTCCTTTACAATTTTTTGACTAGAAATCTCAACAACTACTGTTGACACCAAACCAGAGTATACAATGCGTGGATGCATGTATATGCTATGTATAAAGGAGTATCAGTCTCTTTTAAATAAAGCAATCAAATCAGAAAAGTGATATTTAAATGGTTATATTTGGACATTTGATATTGACAAAAGACCATAATAGTTGTTGTTTTCAAGCTCTATTTTATATCTTTTAATCCTTAACTTGGCAATATCTCTCTTGAGATATATAGTTTTTATGACATAATATCTACCACAATAATACGTAAACAGCTTTTTTAATGGTTGATCAGTGTCTCACATAATCTGACACATGAAATGTGTTGCTCCACTCTGTTGCCTGCTATGGATAATTGCAAGAGCACTAATAAAACCCAATGTATTGTGAAATTGGTGACTGAAGGACTTCTTCAGTATTTTGAACACTAAATATATTTGTATTATAGGTTTAGTTTTCTTTTTACTGTTATGTAGTTGCATGCCTGGATGTTAGTTGAGTATTGTGCACTCATAATATTTTTGAGAAAATCCATTACAGTAATTCTAGAGTAGACAAAAGAGAATAAGTCATGTGTCAAGTGGGACAATCTCAAGATTGACATTTGTACAACCGACATTTGTATTACAACAAAGTGTTCCGAAAATGCCTACTGTCTAAATTTATTATAATAGGCCTAATAATAATAATAATTATAATAAGTCATAGATTACAAGCTATGAAAATAATGTAAAATATAATACACATTATATCTGGTAATATAAGATAATAATTCATAACAACAATATAAGATAATAATATAAGTATGTGATACTAAATTAAATAGTTTATAATATAATAAACCTTTGTGGTTCTGATGTGTCATATAAGAATATTTTGCCCAAGAAAACAGAAAATATGTTAAAAAATAAGTTTGCCTCACTGAACTTTTAATTTATACACCATTACTTTCTTACTAACATTCATGTTGTTATTAGCATGGACCCCTCAAGAAATATACTTAATATTAAGGGAACTTTGCAACATATCTTGTGAGAGTCATAAAAATTCTGAAACTTAGGACTGCAACACATCAATTATATTATTATTTTCTTTTTATACACAACAGAAGTAAATAATTTGTTTCAAAATATTTTTTTTCTTGAGTAGGTCTTTAATTGCCAAGTTAAGGGTTAAAGTAATTAACTATAAGTTAGTTATTCTTTCTGAAATTGGACAAAATTTTCCCGAATCCTATAAGTTTGGCTTAAGCCAAGTGTTTTGTTTTTTTTATTTTGATGCAAAAACACATCCAAACAAGCACTTGTTGGCTTGCAGATTGTGTATGCAAGGCTATGCTAAATATTAACAATCATTTCAAGGTGAATAGAAATGTTAATTTTGGCTGAAATTATTTGAAAATGCTCAACAAATTTGGAACAATGCATGCAAAATTTCAGAGTAATCCTTTAATTCAAATGTACCATCTACATTGAGATATACTAAAACTAAATGAATTCAAAGAAAGAAAAAAAAACATTAAGATTGCAAGATTGGAGTACTTTTCTAAGTTCCCTGCATCACTTGTATATCGACTTGTGTAAATATTATGATTGCTAAGCCTTTTCAGCAAACACACAACATTTATATTAATGTTATTATTACAATTAATTATTATTAATATCTGGACCCCGTCATGGCATGGGCAGTCACAATGTACCGGAATTTTAATATTTGTTTGCTTTGCTTTGTGTTCATATTGCTTTCATTCTCTTGGTGAGGTCATTTTTCTTTCATTGGACAAAGTCATCCAAATCATCTTAGATTTCTCTGCCAAGCCACCTAGTCAAATACATTTCCAGTATAAGAACTTTTCTATTGATCATATTAAAGGTTATTATTAATATTTTGATGAATATTTATCTCCCACTAACTACTGGTGCTAGTAAAATCAATTTAAAACTTCAATGAAGAAAAACAATATTTCCCTGAGAAACTGAAACCCTGCTTCCAAAATATTTTTTTTTTTAAAGTAGTCTATTGCATATTTTGTATTTTTAACTTGTTTTATAAAAATAATAATACTGAAATACTGATTTTAATTTTTTGTTTTTATTGCTCACAATTTTTAGATGAAACAAAAATTTTATTTAGGTAATACTTGTCTTCCAGAGAGTAGTATGCATAAATTATGTAACTCCATCTTTCTTTGTTTAATTTTAAAAGTACACACTTCTTTAAAGCCACATTTTAGTGTAATTTCTCATAAACCCATCAATATAAAAAATAGTAATACATAAGGGAGTTTGTCATGAAACATGAAAAAATATACTGTCAATTTTCAATCTCAATTATTTTGATTAATAAACTTGCATATTTATCTGATCTGGTTTGGAAAGGTCTTTAATAAATTTTTTTTAACAACTGTTTCAATATCATTTTTAGAGTCATATGTTTAAAGGGATAAAGGTAACACCACAGATGTTAGACAAGTGAAAATTTAGCTCTTTATTTGGGATACTTAATCCCAACTTCAGCAAGAGAAGAAAACTCGCCTCTTTTTATAAAAAAAAAACAAAAAAAAAAAAAAAAAAAAAAAAAAAAAAAAAAAATAAAATAGTAATAATAAATAATAATAATAATTTGAAAAAATAATAGAATGAATTTCTTAAAAATATAAATAAATTAAGACATCTTCAACAAACAACTACAAATCTCAGTAATCTCTGTACCTTTCAATATTCATCAATAAATCCCTGAAATTTATTTTATTTCAATAGATGATACTGATGTTCGGTTGGTGATGGATCAGCCAAAGAGTAGTTCAACAAACACATACATGATATTGAAGGGGGGAAGCACTTGGCCACTTGCTACAAAGTTGAACAGGGGAAAGATGGAAACAGAAAAATGTATGTACACTACAAAACTAGTACCTCATTTCAATACATTTTGGTAAAATAGACACAAAAACTGTCTCAAAAACACATTTTACCAAGGTAAACTACATACAATAATTATTTCCTTTTCTTTTAACATGCTTAGTTACTTATTGCAAAACTCACGTTAATTTTATAATTTTGTCAATTGTAAAGAAGGGTATCATGGTTGCATTAAGTATACTCAAGGCAGTAGAAGTTTTTTGTTATGAAATTGTACGAAGGGGTGGAGAAGGGTAATAATAATTACTTTTGTGAATTTTTTGTTGAACAACCTCTAAGAAAGGTCATATAGATTCAATGAACACTTCTAAGATTCGTGAGCTCAATGATTATATCCCAACTGTACTAATGGAAATTAAGAGACTAGAAATCTACATACAAACATATTTTGTGAATTTCCAGAGAAAACTGTAACGTGACTACAAGGAAAATCAGTAAAATATTGATTTCTCTCCTCATTTACATATGTGTTAAATCTTCAAACCATTACAGGAACTTGAAATTAATTTCATTCAGTTGCATTAATTTCATATGCAGCATTCGTAAGAAACAATTTTAAAATTTACTCATGATCAAACATTATTCAGTAAAGGATTGCAAATGTATAGACTACCTCCCAATTTCTTTGGCAGGTAGATAGTGGCAGTTCCTGTTGTATTCTGAACTTTTCGTTGACTTGGTTGTGCCCAATACTTGACCTCATATGTATTTATTAGCCGATCCGGTGGTCAAGATCGCTAAGGCAGTAGTATCATAGCGATCTCGGACAAAGGGCGTGGGTTCAAGTCACGCCTCAGGTGTGGTTGTATTTGTGTTCGTCCTTTCACCCCTTATCATCATCATCATATCGTTTCATCTTCACAGTTACCATATCATTAACTCCAACAGTGGTCGCTAATGACCTAGATGTTGATGCAACTTTAAATAATGGGAAAGAAAATTTGTTGTTGTTTTTTTGTTTCTACTATTTTTCATTCATTTCATTAGACATCAGGTGACACTCGGATCATTTTAAACAATGCCAAATGACTCTTCAGTAAAATAAACCTTTCTGATGGTCGTAGCATTCTGTGAAGTGTAAATTTTAGAACAAATGCCTATTTAGTTTCTTTACGAGATTATGGGAAATAATAGCAATGTTTATAAATGATTAAAAAATAGATCTACTGAAAGCATCTAATTGTGCCTAAAATGACTCCAATTTTAGTATTATTTTGCTGAAATCTGCCTTAAGTCATTAAGTAATTTTGATGAATTATATTTTAATTATGTGTTTTTTAAATTTGTTTTACTGACACACAAATAGTTTCATAAATTTCCTGAAACGTGAGCATTCCCTGATTGAATATGCAATCGACTATGCACCAAAAACACCCAATACACCAAACATCACGAGCTCTGTAAGTTAATATAAAGATGATGTTTCACTCTCATCTCCGATCAGCATGCCCTTCTTAGGCAATTGCACCCATTCCCAGTGCAGCTGCACTGTTGACCAGTCGAGAATGAAAAGTGAGGAAGAAGGAAGGAAATGAGAAGAAATGGAAATGAATAAAATAATATGCTTACAGTCATTCTCATAAATGTAAAAATACTTAACTTTCCCAGGGGAAGGAAGAAAAAAAAGCCTTATTTAATCCTTTTGTGATCAGCTTTAGATGCCCAAAACATAACTTTTCATGTCTAATGTTTTAAATGCCCAGTTTAATAATTTTGTAACCAATTTTAAGGGCCTAAAAATCACTTTTCATGCCTAATAATGCCTACTTTCAAAATTTTGTTACCCATTTTACGTGCCTAAATCATCACTTTTTTATTCCTAAAATTCAGGGGAGAGGAAATGGGAGGTACAAAGTGCTGTCCACACAAATGCTAGTACAGAGAGAACCTTATCCAAAACCACCCGGCTATTTACTGAACGCAACAGTGTGCTGCTCTCAAATCGCTATGCTTTTCACTTTGCAATCACCAACAGTATTGAGAAAGCGGAGGTGAAGGTGGTAGGAAGTGGTCCGGAGAAGGCAGTAAATACAGCAACAAACTGCGAAAAACCAACAACACCTGAACTTCTGTAACTCCTGCAATTCTGGTCAATATTGCCATATAATTTGGAACAAACTGAAACTTGATAATTATATTATGTTAACGAAATAAAACATATATATGAATATATAAGAGATCAAAAAATGTAATGCAAAAGGAGAAAATAATGTAGATAAACACTGAACAAAAATCTCTTCCTTAAGTTTATAAGGGGATAACAGCCATTCTCTAATTCCCTACCAACATTTCTAGGCCAATCTCCAATTTATAAGAGTTCAAGAGATCCTGATTCAATGCAGCTGGCTTAGGTCTAGGTGTTCTGATTGTTAAACAAATAGTTGAAAAGGGTGACCAAATAGCCACTCACTGGCATCTTGCAAAGTCTCACTGGGATGAAGGGAGCACATGAGTTTAAGTAACAATGGTTAGGAAACAGATTATTTTGGTCCTGTTCTTTCCAAATCTGGTGAAATACCTGAGAGAAGCATGAACTATTTAAAAAAAAAGGTTACAAAAGTTGAAGTCTACTTTGTTTTAATTGTACAGAGCATAGTCATCACAGCACATATTTATATGTATATATACAAGAGTCGCTAAGGTTTCAGTTAATATAATTTCGAAGATACAAAAGGAAAATTTCTTCAAAAATAAAATAATAAGATTTTCAACAACCATTTGGTACTAATTTTGCCTCAGGACTAGATCAAGAATCCCTGAGATAACAATTGACTACATTAATATTAGACAAATTGAACATGTTATTTCATCACTCCGTTATAATCAGCCATCTGTACCATTCAACAGCAATTACAGAAAGGTTCTACTCATTGTAACTTTATTCTTAAACCTTGAGGCACAGATCAACATTTCTGCAATCATTAACTCTAAATGAAATTTTGTTTAGGGGAAAACACACAATTTTTTTACTGTAAATGTAACAATATGGTTAGGGATTAAGATATCCAAAATGCAAGATTTTTAAAAACTATTACAAACTGTATTGTGTGGCCTCAGACAAAGTCTAAAATGGAGTCACCTAGTCTTTCCAATTAGATAATTCTATTTCCTAACTGGTCCAATGAAGCCCTTTTTTCCTAGAAACTATTGTGATAACCTACAACTTTCATTGCATATTACAGTATGATATAATATGTGTCATTCTACATCATTATGAGATGCAATCCCATGACCTTCACAAACCAATGGTCTTAAGAATACTTCAGGTAACTTATTATTATATTCCTCACAATGATCAGCATCTAACATTTGCAGTGCTTTACACAACCAGATATTTAATTTCAGTAATTTAAACGAGTTTTCAACAATTACTGATTTAAACCAAATTATTTAATAACATAATTATGTATTTTATAGAACATGACATAGTTTTTTCCAGAAGATTATACCAATATATTAATGCATAATTGGATTCTAGGAACTTTCACAGGAGGTCACTTTCATTTTATTATTTTTACATTTATTTAAACTCTCTGGAGCACATTACAGAACATCTGATTGATTTCTGATCAAGTTGGTTGAACTTGATAGATGTTGAGAACATAATCCATAGGGAAAAAAAACCTTCCTGTACTGTTACTTATAACTTGGGGCTATTTTTTGTAGTATGTTACTACTAGAAGTTATTTAAATAATAATAATAAATTAAAAAAAAAAAAATGACCTGTGAAAACGTTAAAAATATTACAGTGATATAAGAATCCGTTCAAAAGACGCTGATCTTTGCAATTTGAATTGCATCTCACCTATACTTTTCAGTTACTTGAATAAATATTAATGTGATTTTGTATACCACAAAAAAATAATATACCTATTAACAAATAATACATACAATTATATTGTTGAGAAACATTCACTTCACTTTCAAAACACCTTGCTAGACAAATGTAATTTATGAAGAGTAATTGCACACTATGATATTTTATCTACCCATAATTTTGATGTGAAAAATTAGAAGAGAAAAAGGAGGGAGAAAGAAAATCAGTATTATCACTACTGTAGAGGAAACAGACTTTCAATTGAGAAGTCATTGTGAAGTGGTAAACAGCTGAGAAAAGAAATGAAGAGCGAGTAAAATAGTAGGGGTCAATCATGTAAGGTGTTTTGTTATGAGAAGTCAATGAAATGATACAATTTGTCGATTTAAACTGTTACAATTAATTATTTCCCACATTTTCAAGGTAGGAAACTATGTTATAAACGCCATCTCAGACTCATTTGGGTATATACAGTATGCATCAGTGGTCTCAATATTTTCTGAATACTTGGATGAAGTTACGTTTATTAATTTATAGTCAATGCTAACTGAAAAATAACTTAAGTTACAAATATATAATAATCCAACCAAAAAGTTAAAGGGAATAAAAAATATATAAATACAATATTTTCATTGGACAACTATAAATTATTTAACTGCTGTAAATATGCAAAAATAATGTTTTAAAAAAGATAAAAAAACTTGCACACATTTCCAAAAATAAAGTTTAACCCAATGAAATTTAAATAATCTTATAAATGTATAATTCCTCATGATTTTACACAATACACAGAAACCCAAAACATTTTCGAATATGTATGTAACATACAGATTACATACAATATTCAATGAGGCTGATAAAGTTTGTTTGACTACAAACAATTTCAAATTAATACAAAATGGGCAAATTGAATTAAATGAATATTCTTCACTTTATTTTTCTTACTGAGCTCAATTGAGAGAAGGTGTAATGCCCCGGGACCATTGTAATTCAATGTTTGGCCATTTTGTCTGCAGGCATGTCAACATGGGGTTGCTCTCTAGTACACACTGAATATCACATTCAAGCAGCACAGCTTGGCCTTCTTGATAAATTACCTGAAATAATACAAAGCAACCAACATGAATTTATTAAAATTTTTTAATATAAAAACATTAGATTTCTTCCCCTCTTTATACACAGTTCCCTATGAATATGATTTAAACTCTATGAACATTATTTCTACAAATCTAAAAGGAAGTTACTATTGAAAAGCAAAATTAAAGAGAATGAGAGGACAAAGTGTGAAGAATTCATAATGCTCTAGGAAAGGGGAACAATATCAAAATATTGAAATAAGAAAATGTGCCAGTCCTATGTACAAGAGGTTCTCACAGAAAGTAACCCATTTCACAAACCAAGCTGGATTTATGTGTAAACAAGCCTACAAAATACCAATTAATATACTGCAAATATAATTGATCCACTCTCTTTTATCTTATGATTAACTAATTGGCAATGTTCAAACACTTTGAGAAACTTCAATTTAGAAATGTAAAATAAAAATGCTTAAAACAAAAACACACAATATTAAAATTATTATGAAACGAACATGCTCTTAAACTTTTTTACATGCTGTTAAAGATGGTAAAGATTGTAATGTTGCCTAAAACATGTAATACCAATTGCTTCTGAGTGAGATATCCCAATGTGATTGTGGTTTTTTGTTCACTTTTCTACATACAGAAAATGTTGAAATTGTTTCTTGTCTGAGCAGATTTACTTTTTTGCATAATTTGATTTTTGATATTAATACACTTGAAAGAACAAAAAACTACAATGTATACTAAACCAATACATAAAACATCAATCTTAAATCAGTGTTGCTAAAGTATCTGACAGAGAACAATGCAAATTATATCTGGAAGAAGCTTTTACTACTGAGCATTTTGAAAATTGCAACACTCAAAAAGACAAACTGTTCATCATAAAGACAAGCTTCCACCTTGATAACATTTAAAGATTTATAAAAATGTATAGTCTCTTCACAGATAATTAAAACTTTTACCTGGTGCATGAAACTAACTCATAATTTTCTGGAGATAAATGATGAGTGCATGAGGCAGGTCTGCTAGCACAAGCAGATGTTAGCTTTGTTTTACTCAAACTTTGTGGTGAGAGGATTCATTAGGTGAGGAATTAATGAACTTTACTTCCAAATGTGTCCATGCAGAGCATTCTTGGAAACCTATGACGCAAATGTTCACTTCTGTTTGTGACATGATATAAATAATTCTTCAGGGTTTTAATTTCAGTAGAACTTTTCACTACATTAGCACAAGAATATGTAGCAATGAAATTAAGTTTTATGGAATGGAATGACAATAGATTCTTTTTTTAAATTCTGAAAGCAATTTATTTTAACTTGTCTATGTAAGTTTATAGAAAATATTCAGTCTAGTACATGCTCAAGATAACATAGATATAAGATAGAAAGCTAAAAGAAGAAAAAGGGATAGCACAAGGAAAAATTAAAAGAAAATGAAGATAAAAAGGAGTGAAAATGTGGGAAAACAAGGTAACATGACAGTACATGCAAACAAGAAAAAGATAAAAATAAAAGGCAAAATAAAGACTAAAAAAGATGAAGGAAGAGAATTGGAGACAGACAAAAGACAAAATATTGAAAAAAGGTGAATCAATTAAAGAGAAGAGATCAAGAGAAGAAGTAATAAAATTTTCAGAACAATAAAGCAAGATAATGAAACATTTTTCAGATTTAATACCAATGTCAATATCCATTGCATTTGTTAATTATTTAGAAACACTATGGCATTTATACTGTAATGCCATGAAAGCAGGTTGTCAATGACATTTTAAATTATCCATCAAATTTCACAGACTATGAAATCATAAATTTAACTTCAGTAATAATCTCCAAAGACTCATTTTCATCACTGGCAATGGTACCCTATTATAAGATTTCCTATTTTATTTACAGGCAGTAAAAAAGTACAGAAATAAAGACAAAAAAATTGAGAATTATAAATCAATTTACCTTTGAAAGAAATGTAGCTGTACTTTTGTTAGAACTTTAGTTAAATTACTCAATACTTCCTTGCTCCAGAATAGTAACATCACAATGAAGAATGTGCATAATGGAAATTTCAACCCTACCATGCTAAAAAACTCCCATTTGCTGCATGTGTGAAGATTTGGAAGGCAGTTTTTAACATGCTATCAACCCAAAATGAATACTAGGAATAGATTCTTCAATAAATTAGGATGAACTGCCTGATCTGAGAGTTTCAAATCATGTTCTTGATATGCATTCCTCACCTTTCCATCAGGACAAGATCTTCGCAGTCCATTGTAATGATAAAGGACAAATGTATCAGGCATTGATGTTTTCTCCTCAGGAAAGAACTCATCCATAAACGCATTAAGAAGAATTATACCTAAATTTTCAGGATCTAATTTTTTGGTCATTATATCTACACTGTAAAGACAATATTATAAGGGTGTTAATCATTTAGGCAAAAATGAGATTAAATATTATTGAATAAATACTAGTTACAATTTAATAGAAATATATGGCAACAATATTTGTTATTTATTACTCACAAATATTTGAATATACAATAACTTGACACTTACTATGCCGGTTCGCTTACAAGATCCAATTTTCTTAGTACCTCACTTAGATCAGAATTGGGTATAAAATTATTTCCTTCAGGATCAAAAGATTTAAAGACACGACGTGCCACTTCACTAGGTGTTTCTGGTCTGACCAACTGTTTTTCAAATGAAAATAGAACTGAAAGAAAAAGTACTTTTCTACAAAGTGAAACAGAAATCTATGGTGGAAAAACATTACATATAAGACTGTACAACCAAACAAAATATTAAAAAAGTATGTAGTATCTCAAAATGTTTGTTGCTTTTTTCGACGTACTGCTTAAAAGTATTTAATTTTTGAAACATAACATTTCATTTTGTAATGTTTGTTGAAACAATTTGAAATCTGGACATTACAGAACTACAAATGTACAAAACATGTTACTTCCAGAAGAAAAACATTTCAGGACTTTTCACTTATGAAAGGAGAAGAGATAGCTTTATTATTGCAAGAAAAATTTGCACTACTGATATTGCTCAGGAATTCTCAAATCAAATGGTTAGGTACAAAAGAAGGATGATGATTTGTTGTAAATTACAAGTCACTGGAACACCAACAACAACCACAACCAAGGTTCAAGAGGAAAACCAGCAATTTTAAAAGACGTTCAGTAACAGATTTTGAAATTTTAATAATTTTCACAAATATTTAAATAAAATCATGAGAGTTCCAAAAAGTGTTAATAGTTACTTATGTAACAAGTCCTCTACATGAGTCTTTAAGAATGAGCCCGGAAGGTTAACATGAGGCAGAGCAATAGCGGAGCCAAGTAGGTAACTTTCTGGTCGAGTCCTTAAAGTCGTAAAATTAAAGACTAAAATTAAAGGATGTGTTACATACAATGTTTCTTGTTATTTCTAGTTATTCTAGTTATTCAAAATAAACATTTAACACTTTCATGAGTTAAGAATTGTCATTTTTAATGATGTCTTGTTGCAAAGGTTGTTGGTACAGGACCTTGGTACAGTTTTTAAATAACAATTGCAGTGGACGGAAGGACCAAAAGGACAAAGGGGAACATAGCAGGGAAAGGAGGATGAAGGGGGCAAGGTGACAAAATGGGACAATGGGGACAAAATTGGAAAAGGTGAGAAGGGACAAAATGGAGAAAGGGGAACAAATGGGAAAGGGGACAAAATGGGAGAAGAGGTCAAAATGTGGCAAGAGGACAAAATGGGACAAGGGGACAAAATGGGACCAATGAGACAAGATAGATGTTGGGACAAAATGAGGCAAACAGAAAAGGGGGAAAACCAGGACAAGTGGCACTAATAGGCCATAGTGACAAAAGGAGAAGTGGGACATGTATATCCAAAGATTTATGAGCACTGGTAAAATCTAAATCCGAGATTCCACTATAATATTTTTAATGGACTCTCGAGTATTTCAACAGCCATTGCTATGGACACGCTCTTAAAGTGTTGTTTAGATGGTTGGTTGCTAAGGAGCTAAGTATGTGTTTACCGACGTAAATAACAAAAAATATATTTTTCTGAAAAAATGGATGACGAACATCTAATCGTGTGATTTTATCCTGTTTCATAACAAGTTCGATTTTTTAAATACTGAAGGGTTTTTGAAACTCTCAATTGGACTGGCATAATATTACAGTTGACTCCGGTAATAGTGAACTTGGATATAGAGAATTCTCGGTTATAGTGAATGTAAGTCACAGGTCCTGTTTCACTTACGTTACAAATAAACACGAGAACATTAGGTTATAGTGAACTCTGAACCTCAACTATAGGCCAAGTGAATGTAGGAAATACAACATCCTGGGAATTAACTTCCTCCTTGAAAAAAATTGATCACCTCATGCCACAAATTCCAACACTAGGCAGCTTGGAAAAAATATTGTTGACCAAAGGTCATAATCAACGAAGTCTCTCCTGAGGTAGTGGACGCAGAGTGGGGACCTTACTGATGACCTTGTGTCACTCAATTTCATTGCAGAAATAAAGGGCAAGTCCTATATGGGCTACAACTGGCATTGGCCACTCCTTGCTTTAGTTTCAAGCTTGATATTACTTGCGATTCTGTGGGGCAAAGCGCATGATGGTGGCAACAGGAAGCACACAACTATTACAGCTCCACAGCCTGGCAACATCCGCTATGCCGTTTGGAAAAATGATCAGTTTCATTAGTCGCTTGTGCCATGCCACTACCAAAAGGACCTTGTATGTTATTAGGCAAGTAAACGGGCCTTCGGAGAGTGGAACGGCGTTCCAACAGAGCAAGACGCATTGAAAGGTGTCAAGACTGCATTTTGATACTTAGAGGCAATGGACAATGCAGAATCAAGTGTGGAGAGAGCAAGAACTCTGAAGAAGGATCTACTAGTGAAAAATGGATGAAGCAAACAATTGAAAATAATTTATTTTTTAAGATTAAATGAAGATATTGAAATTTTCAGTTTTTTAAAATGTATTTATTTATTTATTTATTTATTTATTGGTGTATCTCTATATTAATAAAATCAATAATTCTGGAGAATTTATATTTAATTTTGACATTATTGGATATGGTCAACCTCTGATATAGTGAACCAAAAATGTTTGTCCCCAGAAGTTCACTATAACCAGAGTTGACTGTACATTATGGCTGTTCCTAATGATTTAGTTTATTCTTAGAACAATGCTTTAACAGGGATTTCTTATGAAAAATGTGATCTTTCACATGTAGTTTCCCCAAATCCAAATTGTAAACATTAATGTAGTAACTTTTGGCAAGACAATAACAATAAACAGGGAAAAAAAATTAATTGATTTCATGCATTTCAACCTATAATAACTCTTTCAAAAATTGCTTAAACAACCTTATCTAAAGAATGCTTTATAAGTGGGTAGGACATACACATCATACCACATTTCTTTGAGTTAGTCAGTAGAGTTGCCTGACTGGTATGCATGGATATGTTGATCATGTTACAAGTTAATCAAAAATGTTCAAGGCATCAAGCCTGCTTAGTAATATATAATAACTACTACTAGTTAATTAAGTACTTTAGGTATCTACTGAATCTTGATTGAGAATTGATTTTTACACTCTTTGCTCTGATTTTAAAAACCAAAACAATAAGACACAAAAATATAAGTGACAAATTAACAATAAAAACATGCACACACCTAAAGTTTCAATTTGAAGTCAATTCACTGCTACTTTCTGGCATAAACTAGAACTAAACCAGAATTTTAGAAGCCTTTCTGTACCACAATCAATGTTTTCATCACTGTTTCCTGCCACATGTAGCTCATCCATTGTTACAAACGATGTGCATAACATTCACCTGTCTACATGAAAATTGTTGCATTCTAATCATCTCATTCATTTCAAAACACTGATTCTGTTGGTAAGAGCATATCTGACAGTTTTATACTATAACACAGTTTCAAGAAAAAGTCAGCACTTCCACAACAAACAACACATGTGAAGAACTAGATAACCGCTTCCATTCTTTGGCAGTTAAGACCTCTTGGTCAGCATGTATAACCCATGTCTCGTATCCTTCAATTTATTTAATGACAAAAACAGTTAAAACTGTGTGACAAGCTATGGGGAGAAGTGCAACCAGTGCAACCTGTGCATAGTTTCTTGAGCTGTCTAAAGCATCTCTGTCCTAAAGCATTTATATAACGATCAATTATGAAAACAGATAGCAGATAGCACTTTTGGCAAGAATTAGTATACAAATATTCGCTCCAGTGTAAAGAAAACTAATTGCAAGGGCAAATCAGCTATATATTTTGGCTATTACACTAGTGTTCTACATGAAGGAATCGACTTACTGCCACAAGAAAATGGAGAACGATTATTTGAATATCTATATTCCCTACAGAGCTCATGGAAGCATGCACAGATAGTGAAGCTACATTTATATCTAGAAGACAATCAAGAAGCTTGCTGAAGGGATCAGAGAAATTGGATTAAAAACCAATCAACATAGGGGGGGCACTGACCCACAAGCTGAGGTACAATAATTGTTACAGGCACATTTAGTCTTTTAGACTTATACAGTCCAATTTTCTCATTGATAATTGCCAATTTTCAATTTCAATTTATTTTATTTCCTGGTCATTTGATTGTCATTACAATTTGGAACCATAGTCAAAGTTGCACAAATTAATATTGTGTATAACAGTAACAGACTTTATACTATTACTTACATACTAATTAATTAGATATAATTCAAAACATATAATCTATAAATCTTTAAGTTATAAAATGCATTAATTTAATAGTTACAATAGCAGTTTCTAACATTTACAAAGTTAATAATATTAATTAACAAAGTTAATACCTATATTACAATTTACAAAGTTAATACATAAACAAATAATTACACTTTTAATAACATTTTAAAAATACCCCATTAATGTCAAATTACAATTACAATCTATTTTCATTATTTTCTATACAACATCAATTTAGATATCAACATAGAAAACTTACTCTGTTTTATAATTCTTCCAAGAAATACAGAACTTTTTTGATTAGGTATTCTTTAAGATATTTTTTGAATTTGTTACCTGTCAACTGTTTTATTGCGCTTGGTATCTTGTTGTACATTTTTATTCCTGCATTGTATGGATTTCTACTAGTTTTTTTTCAGTTCTGTGGCCATTACATGTTTGTTCATGTGATTGCGGGTGTTGTAATTGTGTATATCTTTATTCTCTATTGCATCCTTATTATATTTTATGTGCAGAACTGTACTGTATACGTAAAGTCCATAAATTGTAAGAAGATTTTCGTTTTGGAATGTTATTTTACAACTATCTGTTCTCTTCATTTTGAATATTGCTCTAATTGCTTGTTTTTGCAGAGTAAATAACCTGGACATGTGCGTTGTAAATGTGCTTCCCCAAATGTGTATCCCATAGGTAAGATGTGGATATATCATTCCATAATAAATGGTTTTGAGGTCAGGTACATGTAGCAATCCATTGAGTGATCTCAATATAAATATTCCGGAACAGAGTCTATTACAAACTTTGTCGATCTGTTTGTCCCATGTTAAATATCTATCTATTTGGATGCCTAAGAACTTTACTTGCTCTACGCTTTGTACTTCTATATTCTCCATTTTTAAAGTTTGTATTGATTTATCTCGTGTTGTTTGTTAGTGTAATGAAATTTGTTTTGCTTAAATTTGTGTTTAGTTCTAAATCCTGATATTGTGATGTAATGTGTTGTAGGCTGCTACCAATGATTTTATTCAGTTCATTCATTGATTTATGCCAACATATCATCATGGTATCATCTGCGTACTTAATTAATTTGGTGTCCTCCTGTGGTCTTACACTATTAACATAAACAATGTAAAGAAGAGGACCAAGTATTGATCCCTGTGGTACCCCTCCTTGCATTGTGATGGTATTTGATCTGACTTTTTTTGTTCTTCCCTCAGTAGTGAATGTTGTCTCTGTACTTTGTTTACGCCCTTTGTTTACGGACTTTGTTTACAATCTTTTTTCAACAATCAATGTTCAATTTTTTCTGAAGATTGTTTAATTTGTCATATAAAATTGCAACACAATGTTTTGTGTAATTCTTTTATGCTTCATCAGGTGTAAACTTTTCCTCATGTAAATTATTTATTCTATGAACATGTAATTTACTTCTGAAAGTTTTCTTATTTTAAATTTGACACACAAATTAGGACTAAATCGGTCCTTAAACAGAAACTAGTTAGAAATGTTAAGGATAAGAAAAAGAAGGTTTGGTTTATTGTCGTAACAGATGTGATTACTCCGTCTCTTATGTGGGATAGACACAGTGTGTTTCTAAAAGAATAAAAGAACTTATTACATTAAGGAAACATTAAGGAAACTTGCACAAAATTAAACTGAATTTCTTGACATAGGTTTGAATTTTCCCCTTCTTTCAACAGCCTTACCATTTTGAATAACAAACCAAGACATTATTCAAGATTAATCTCTGAGACTTTATATGTAAAGTCACACAAATACCATTGATGCCATGTTGGAATCCAAATTAGTCACAAACATTTATGAGAATGTTGTCTAAAATAAGAATATCCTAAAACGTTTTTATACTTTGTGACATGTTCTTTATGTCATTTATTAATTTTTTATAATTGAACATCTTTTTTAGATTCGTTTCTCATTTTCACATCATATTCCTTCCCTCTTCCACCTCTGTTTATTACTTTTTCTTTTTACATTAGATTTTATTGTTTTCTCTTTCAAATTTAACTATTTTTTCTTTTACTCTGGTCCCTCACACTTTATAAAGAATGAGGCAGAGCTGACGTAGTTTTGAAGAGTTATAAAAAAGAAATCTGGATACACAGTGAAAAAATGTTATTTTCGAAGCTGGTATTGCATACCATTTCATATTTATTACGTTTTGAAAATACCGTGTCACGATGTAAGGTTCTGGAATTATAAGGAATTTGTCCAGGAGAACACACAAGGAAAGCCCTGATATCAATTGACCATCTTCGAGTTGTTGAAACTGACAGGCAAGTTCAAGACGCCACCAAGGAGGCAAGAGTAGCAAAAAGGAATCAGAAGAGAAAGCTGAAGATGACCATCAGAAACACAAGTAAGAGCCAAAAAAAAGTCAGAGACAAAATAATAACTTTAAACTGAAATTCCCGTAATTCATTTTTTCATACGTTTTCTTTATAGGCGAAAAACTATTGTAGACAGAACTGAAATTTTCAGAAATTAAAAAGCTGTATACTTGCAGCAAAGTAGACAAAATTTAAAATTGCATATTATAAAGTTAAAGAAAAACTTTTTTTTCATGCTAGAAATTTATTTCTCTAATCTATTTATCTCTCTATTGGAGTAAACATTTTGATTCTAGTCTACTTTAGAGATACTATTATGGTTGTAACGTGTGTAAAATTCGAAGTCTGTATATGCAATAGCCTTTGAGCCTATACAATAAACAAGTGGAATCATATAAAATAAAATTTAAAAAAATAAATAAATTAAAAAAAAAATAATAAAAAAATAAAAACCATTGTGCCACAAAAAATTGGTATAAAAAGTAACTATGCGGTATAACAAATTAGTTTCAAATTGCTCCAAAAACTCTCTTTTTATTGTCACATAATTTCTATTTTTGTCTGGTAAGTAGTTTTTTCAAATTATGCAAAGCAATTTTAGCACATTTTCCTATTATATTCATAGTGTTCACGTTCTTGTGTCCTTAACACTAGGAAAATAGCACCTGTAATTTTTAACGGCTGACCTACTTTTTATCTAAAATTTTTAACAATATATATCTTCTTCTTCTTCTGCGAGTGGAACTACACCATGCGGCGTCTCTCGCACACAAGCTTCCATCTTCTTCCATCTTGCCAATCATCATCTTTGATGTGACGATCTCTCATTGTCTGTTGCACACCATCATACCATGCGAGTCTTGGTCTACCTCTCTTTCTGTGCACCGGCACCTGCCACCTCCCAGTTTTTAATGGCCATTTAATGGCAAGTTTTTAATTTCCTCCGGCATTCTTCTATGGTGACCATACCATTTTAACCTTCTCCCTTCTATTGTACCCATTATATCCGACATGACTTCCATTTGCTGCTTTATGTTTTCATTCCTGATTCTTTCCATTAACGTTACACTACAGCTCCATTTCCATAGCCTTTAACTTTTTCTCATTACTTTTCGAGATATCCCACAACTCAGCACCATACAGTGATATACTTTCCACAATTGCTTTATAAATTCTAATTTTCACTTTATTAGAAATATTTTTATTCCATATTATTGAATGCAATTGCCGAATAGCAGATTTTCCTTGCCGAATGCGATGTTTAATTTCCTCTTCACTGCCTCCTTGGTCTGTTAAAATTGTTCCAAAATACTTATACGTCTGACAACACTTAACAACCGAGCCATCTCCATTATTAAATCTTTTCCTGTCCCTCCTACCACCATGTACTCTGTCTTCTTGAAATTGATTTTCAAGCCCCATTTTCCATATTCCTCATTTAATTTCCTTAACATATAATGTGCATCGTATTCATCCTCTGCGAATATCACTTGGTCATCTGCAAAATTTAGTGAATATAACATATCGTCATTTAATTTTATTCCCATCCTTTCACATTTTATCTTCCAGTTTTTTAGAGCTTCTCCTAAATATATTTTGAAGAGAGTTGGTGCAATACAACACCCCTGTCTTAGCCCTTTATTTATTTTGATTTCTTTTGATATGCTATTTCCTAATTTGACATAAGCGATACTGTCCGTATATAACTCTCTAATGGCCTTAATATATACGCTATTAATATGGTGGTTTTCCATGGCCATCCACAATTTTGAAAGGGGGACACTGTCGTACGCCTTTTCAAGTCAATATGGACTAGATGTGTCTCAAGGTTATGCGCCAGCCGCTTATCTGTAACTTGTCGGATGGTAAAAATATTATCTATGCAGGATCTACCAGCACGAAAACCACTCTGTTCTTCCATTTCATTTATTACATTTTCCAATTGGTTTTTAATAATTTTACCATATATTTTACCAAGGGAACTCAGGACAGTTATACCGCGGTAATTGGAGCAGTCCTCTTTATCTCCTTTTTGAAATATATTGGAGATGTAACCCCACAATATATATGATTTCTAAATTCAGCACTTTGTGGGTTTTAATATTGAATCATATTCTACACATTTAAAGAAAAAATAGACATGTACCCTGAAATTTAAGTACAATATTTACAAATTCTACTAAAAGGACGAAGATCTGTCATTTTGACGGGTATTAGTTCTGTCTAGCATCTTTGATATTCTCTCAGGGAAAAGTAAATAAAACCGTGGTTCTTAGGACCTTGCATAAAACTAACTATTGATGAAAACAGCTCCAAGCAACTTCCAGTGATTGTACAATTTTATAATGAAACAAAATATTTCGTTGACATACTTGATCGAATGGCACTCTTGGGTAATGTGAAATTCAGGAGTAAATAGTGGTCAATGCACATATTTTTCTATGTTCTAGATATGGCGGACATCAATGCATGTACAGGGGGGAGGGGGAAACAAGAGAGAAAATATCTCATGAAGATTATATCTTCAAATTATCAGAAGAACTAGCATTTTCCTATGTAACAAAAAGAAGGCAGAATCTTCTCCAAGCAATAAGCAGTCTTTAGAGTACTGATATGCAAGACCTGTCATATAGGAGGAAGTAAAGGCCAGAAGTCCAGGAACACTGCATATGCTGCAACAAATGTATGTGCATAGTGTGCTGGAAAAATCTTTTATACTTGTACACACTGCATTGAAGCTCCTGGAGGGTTTGATTAATTAAAATTTACTGATTATCAAGAACTTCACAAGATAAAAATGAAAACCTTTTTATGTATGTTAAATATTAATGTTGACGTGCATTCAGTGGCATGCATTCAACCCCAGCACTGCTGGGGTAAGCAAAAACTAGCATACCCCTGTGAGAACTCTCATATGTTAAACACAGCTCTCTTCCCCATTTTTCTATTTCCATATTAAGCCTGTAATCTATTTTTTCTTCAAAACCGTCTTACCCTCCGTCACTTGTTTTGTAAGTGTCCTTGTAATTGATAACAATACAATACACCCTTGTCAATACAAATTATTCTTACATAACGTTATTATTGAGCAGAGAAGTACACCCGCATAATTCCATCGCGTAGAATATCAAGTAATTAGTTTAATTTCACATACAGAGGCAGATTCTACAGTTGGGGAAGAAATAGCTTACCATCCATACATGTTGACAAAATAGGTTACTCAAGTTAATAATATCTCACAAAATGTTTATTAATCAAATATCATTTCATAATTGTTATTCATTGTTTAAATTATTATTATTATTGTGTGTGTGTGTGCGTGTGTGCGCGCGCGCGCGCGCGTGTGTGTGTGTGTCTGTGTCTGTGTCCGTGTGTCCATGTGTGTGTGTGTGTGTGTAATTAAAAGAGTATATAATTTATTTATTATTAAGGTAAGAATATCCCAACTTAATATTATACAAATCTATTGGCACTAGAGACGAACAAAACTGCATTCAGTCTCTCTCGTATCTCGCCGGCACTGCAAATCATTCTCGCTGGCTGAAGAAGGGAGAAGGGTCGTGGAGGGGGAAGCGCCCAGCCAAGGCCAAGGGCTGAAAACGGCGAAAGAGAGTTTCTTTCTCTGCGGGAGGCAACGAGAGCCGCCGACTACGAGATTCTCGTATCTCGTAGGGACAGAGTATTCTCGTAAGCAGTCCAAGCCGGCCAAGGTTCGGAAGAGACTCGTGAATAAAACTGCCTAGTGGAGAGCAAGGATTTCTTCTTAATTAATTGATTGAAGTTACATACAATAATTGCTCTCTAGCGTAATAATGAAACGTTTCCTTATACTTTTATTATACTGAAATATTATATCGTCGTACACAAGAAAATAAATAAATAAAAAATAAAAGGAGATTATTATTGTATATGTTTTGTGTTCGGGTGTTCACGTTTTGCATACGTTGTATGTATTGAAAACCTCCCATAATTTAAACTTCGGAAAAGTTAAAATATGAAATAATAATTAATTCCATTGAAGAGAACCTTATCTTAGTGTCCTTCATCGAGTTATCTCCCATCTGATTTGAGACATGACCTAAGCCTACCTTTGTGTTTCGCACATGGAGAGGCTGTCAACGTATGCGCCGTGCCGTAGGCGTAGGGCCGTTTCTTCCCTCCCCGTCCCCTCCTTCGGCGAACTGAGGGAGCTTTGAGACCTTGAGATAATCCCAAACGCTCAGGCTTTCAGGCCCAGTTTTGTTATTGTTAAAAAATGATTTCCTTTTAATTCATTTCACAATTAAATCTTTATTATACATTAATAAATAGGGCTAAAATAAAATTTATTTTCCTAGTTTATATTAAGGGTTTAATATATTTTGACATTATTAACTGCAAACATTGAGAAATTTGTAATAAAAGTAAATTGTTATTGTTGATATTATTATTATTATTATTATTCATTAACATCGCATGTGGACAAGGGTTCCCTCCTACGCGGGTAGCTTACATTGTAAAAAGCATCTGGAGGAGCCCACTTCGAGAAGTGTTTCTTCTTTAATATTAAGAAATTTATACTAACATTATTAATATTAACACTTTTACTTTTTAATTAAAATTAACGTTTAATTTAAATAAATTTATAATTTAACAAACAAAATAATAAATTAATTTACACAAATTTAATGCAGTTAATATTTAATTAGTATTAATATTTTAAAATATTTATTAAAATTAATTAATATTATATAGAACTATTAATATTTTTCTTAATTAAATTTCGTAAATAATACATGGGTGTAAATTAAATATATTTCAATCATTAATTTTGAATTAAACATTACGCTTCTGTTTCCTCGCGTAAGAATAGTTAATATGTGTATTAGCGTTCAAATTAATAGAATAAGGAAAGTGGGCTATTATTTTCGCGAAAGTTAGTGACACGGTCAAATTTAAGGAAAGAATCGTATTTTGTGATAAACACAAAGTCATGCAAGAAGGAAGTTTGGGATGCATGGGAAGACTCATTTATGGGAAGACTCATTTATGGGTAAGAAACCACGTTTCTCCATTCTCTATCGATACTTTTTATTTATTTTACGTCAAAAAATAGTTAAAACTGCGTATGATGTGCTATGGGGAGAAGTGAATTCTGTGCACATTTTACTAGAAAGGACATTATACCGAGAAATTCCCTAAATTTTCAACGCTGTATCACGTGTCGCCAAGCTCTGCGCCCGGACGTGAGGTCCAAGGTCAGCGAACGAGCTCGTGTTAATGTCTGCGAAAGACCGTTGGCTGTTCCCTCCGTCTGACGGCCGTCTGGCTACGACATTATCGCTCTCGAGAATGCGTTCTCGTTGCACGAGATTCGCGTGGGCCCCATTCTCGTTCAGCCTTTCTCGCTTACGAGAACGAGAGAGAATATTTGGCAAATGACCGCCTTTAATCGGCACGTTTGGTGAAAAAAAAAGAGAGCCTTTATTTTTCCTCCTTGTATCAAAAAAAATTTTTTGACGTATTTTAAAAAATATTTCAGGTTTCCTTACCTTAAGGTTTGAACGATTAATGTTTCGAGATATTTTCCTTTTTTTTTCTTTTCGTTTCTTCGAACGCTCGGTAATGTTCCTAAGAGACGCCTCCATTTCCACGGCTCAGAATTATTCGATGAGGGATAATATTTTCCTCTAACTGAACAGTAAATAGCGATATTGAAGCAAAATGTTTCACATACAGAAAGAACACTTTCTTGTCTATTTCGTGATCAGTAGCTATGTAACTGACTGATTCTCTATAATTCGTCGTTGTAACAATTTCAGAAAATTGAACCGTTATTGCTTGAAATATTGCAAGTGAGGATTAGACAAAATACCTGGGAAAGCTGGGCATTGTTTCTCTCGAGCGGCCGGGGAAAATCCGGAGGCCCAAGGAACCCCAACCCATCGGGACCCAAAACAGGAAGTATGAGCCAATGGTTTCTAAAACCTATGGTTTGGAAATGCCTTTCTTTTTATACAACTGTGTTAATAATAGAAATAAAGTGTACGTACCTTTTCCTCTAAATAAACAGTAAATGACTCTTTTGCTACTACCATGTAAATAACAATAAAACAAGCACTGCGAGGTGTTCTTTGAACTATCGTACTTATAACATTTATAAACAATATTTGTAGTTTTTCTTCCCATATTTTCCTTGAAAACACCATGTGAAAAAAATTACTAAACTCATGACAAAGTACTGACCGTTCACAAGGAATAAGAATTACTTTAGTTTGTATTTAGACCTCAAAATAGTCGGAAGCCACCAGAATCTCTCGCTTTAACCCTTCAACATGGGATGCCGTCCATAGACGTACCAGGGCTGTTTAACTTCTTTCTGCGGGATGCCATCTGGTTGGTTGGTTGGTTTTTCGTGTTTCCGGGCACGTCAACTGCTTCGGTCATTAGTCCCATAAGTGTAGTGCATGTTTTTTTCTCGGGAGATGGCGGTGATCTTCCCCCGCTGGATGGCGAGATCCTGCGCCGACCTACCGTCGGCTACTGGGGTTTCCCCCTAACCAGGACTCTCCCACCAGCGGGGCACCGCCCCAGCCGGGACAAGCTCTAAGCTCCCGACCAGTCTCCCGGAATATGTGATAGTGTAGTGCATGTTAGTGTAAGTGTGTGTGTAAGGGGAGAGGATAGGACAAGGAAGAGGAAGGAAAGACCGCACGCGGTCCGTGGCACGTTTGGTAGGGTACTGCTCCGGCATTCGCCTGGTGTTGATCGGAGAAACCACGGAAAACTACCGATCAGAGCAGCCGGCCGCTAGAATTCTCCTCCGGACAGCGATTGAATTCGACTTAGCTGAAAAGCTAGTGTCGAAAATCCTGCCGCCGTCAGGACTCGAACCTAGGACCTCCCGGTCAGAGGCGCTGCAGTTACATCAGTTGATGCACTGAGCTACCGCTCCCGGTGGGATGCCATCTGAAGACGTCATGACGCACGTTTTCCGCGTGCGGGATGAAGTCCTGAGACGGCGTGGCCGTTTCTCTCCTCGGCGAGGGGGCCGAGCGGCTGCAACCGCATTCCTAAAGGTTTTGGCGAAGAAAGTTTCCCTTCATGTAGCGGGCCCGCCAGGGCAACTGTTCTAATGCTGCAGCGGAAGTGTTTTAGAGCGAAAGAGGAAAATTTTCAAGCACCGGACGCTTTGCATACGAGAGAGGAACTCATTTACCAAAAAGTACTCTCTACGTCAAGGTACTGACCGGAGAAACATAAAACACTATCGTTCAGGAAACCCGTCCTCTAGAATTCTTTCCCAGTCAACGGCAGATCTCGACCTAGCTAGAATATGTGTTGAAAATCCGCCACCCTCGGGACTCGAACCCTAGGACCTCCCGGCCAGAAACTCTGCCGTGTAAATAGTTGTTTCCTCTGAGCCATCTCAGCGGAAAAAATCACAATGAATTTCCCCCAAATACCTGTATGATTCTACTGAAATACCGGTATTTTCATAAGAAAATACCGGTATTTTGATGAGAGAATACCGGTATAATGCCTTTAAATAGAGGTATTTTACCGGTATAGACGTCGGATAAAGGTAAAATACCTCTAAAAATACCGGTATTTGACGTCTTATACCGGTATTTTTAAAGGTATTTTGAATAAAGGTATAATAGAGGTAAAGGTATTTCTATACCGGTATAAATACCTTTACCAATATTATTTCGGTATTCGGTCCCTGCTTATATATGCATCGATTTGTAATTTCTCACCATACATACGTGAAGAGAAAATATTGCAATGCTGTGGCAAAAAATCTGTGATTTTTGACAGAAAATCTTTTATTGTGGAGCCCTACAATCAAAAAAGTGGAGAAATCTTTAATCTACTATATATAGTAAATTATTTCCTCTACTATGTTGTGTAGACAGAATTCACTTTTTGTGGGTCCTTGATACTGAAAAAGTGGTTGACGCCAAAATGGGTCAGTCTGTGCACACACTAACCCAGGGGTTCCCAACAGGTATAGAAACCTGGGGGTGATGGAATGTTGAAGGGGGTCAATGATGATTAAGGGGTCGATTGGGGGTCAACAGCCAAATATGAGAAGGCACCTGATGAGGATAATCAAGATCCCATTGATTGCAATAAATATTAATGAACTTAATTAACAATTTTCTCATATAAAGCAACAAATGCATGATAATAAATTACAATTTCGCACCACTTCTTATTTATTTACATTAACCAGTAGCAAGTTAATGAGCTAATTAATGGAAAATTGTTTATCAGGTAATGTAGTGCAGACTATTGTTATCCTGGGGGCTGCACAAAACGACTGTTCGAAGAATCAGCTCATACTCTATGCCCGAATATAATGATTAAACTCAATATTTTCATGACAACGTTTTAGCTTCAAACGCTTTAGAGTATGTCATGACATTAATAACAGTCTGTGGAAGACTATTATTTATGAGGCTATCTAAAGTACATAACACAAGTTCATACTGAAGATATGCTAAAAATACACATTTACTATTCAAGAAGTTTTGTTAATTTTCACGTCTTGCATCATGTTTATTATTTATTTTCAGTGCTGTATACCATGGTTATATTTTGAACAAAATTGCATTTACAGAACATTTAGAACAGAACAATAGATTGATTTGATATTAGTACTCAGCTGTATGGCATGCCATGCTTTCAACATTCACAATTATTCAAGTTTCATCATTTACAAAGAGAAAGGAGGTATCTCCCAGCACCATAGCTGAGGTCTCAATATCTGCAGCTGGTTTGAATTTAGTGCCCTGTAAAGCCCTATAAAGTTTTTACTTTCTCGCACTTACTTCATAAGAAGTAAGAAACTAATATTATGGAAAAAATGTAATTTAACTACATGAATTGTATATTTATGATTAAGAATTTTGACCTTGCTTGTGTTTTATGTCTCTTTTATAACTTTCAAATTTTTTTCTCCTAACACACAATACAATGTTTTTCTTATGCATTGCTTTTGCATAGTAATTGTTAGATCAGACAGTGTAGTTGAGTAAAATTTTTAAAGGGCGCATGTTAAGTTGAAAACAATTTTGTGGGAATGTAAAAATCTGTAGACACAAAACTGATGGCAATGATTGGATTTTATTTCCTGCATACAATTAGTCAGGTGCACACTCACATTTCAATTAATAACTCTTTTCTTATTTTGCATTTCTAATAATAGATTTTCAATATACTTTTTTAATACCTAAGCTCTTAAAAAAGCAATGGGGCCTAAGAAAATTATAATATTTGGAATGGAATGAAATTTACATTTATTTTTTAAAAAGTCTACCAACAATATTCTGGAGCACGTAAAATTTATATTAGTTTTTAACTTTACCAACTGCAACTATCGTCAGTCTTCTTTAGCACTTCTAGTTTCTGTCAATCAAGAAAATTAGAAATCTTCATGTATGTACAGAATGTGCTTTTGTTAGATTCTGTGTTTTTACTTTCTCGCCATACTATGTAACTAGTAAAGAGAAAGAATTGTAATTGTGCAATGGAAAAGAGCGAATTTCTGGCAGGAAAACTCTTATTGCCAGGCCCTGGTACTGAGAAAGTCGATAAATTCTGTTGCTGTGTATAGTAAATCACTTTCTGTAACACATAGAGTAGCCAGAATCCATGTTTTGTTGGCCCTTGATAACGAAAAATCGATTGACGGCAAAACATCTGTCTGTCGGTCCGTGTGAGGTCAATGCTAGCACCTAAACCATTCAGCTGATCTCCAAAATCGATATTCCCTGATCATTATGAACAAACTCGAGACTTTCATAGTTTCAAACAGATATTTTGATTTTTTAGGGTACTTTCCATGTTGTCTCAAAAACATTTACAAAATTTTCTCAAAAATGGCAGCAAATTTTTTTATTAAACATTGACCTTGGATAGTGTACAGAACGCTCACAAGAACGGTGCAGGTCTCATGTCAGTTGAAATACCAGATATTTTAAAAATTGCAAAAGTGCAATTTTTTTTTGGGGGGGGGGTGTCTTCCTACAATTATAATATTGAAGATAGATTTTTTTTGTCCTTAATAAAAAATCTGTCCCTTCAAGACAGATCTTGAAATAAGTCATGATCAATTTTTTTGAAAACATGAGTAGTTTTCGTGTAATTTTGCCCAAAATACAGGCAATTTTTTTAAACATTTTTACCTCTAAAATGGCATCAATTTCTTTAATTAAATCTTCTCCTCATATGTATCAACAGACAAAAAAAATATAATGCTAGTCCCATTCGCGGCAAACTCTCAATAGTTTTGAAACTTACAAAAAGTTAGCGTTTCAAAACTGCAAAATTGAAGATGGAGATTTTTGCCTTAGACGAGGTCAGTTACAAACAATCAACTCTTTAAAAATGGACATGTACAGCATTTTGAAAAACCAAGTAGTTTTCATGTAATTTGGGCTTGAAATGAATGCAATTTATAAAAAAAGAATTTTCTCAAAAAACGCTCCAAATTTTTTCTTCAAACATGTTCCACAGGTAGAAGAAGGGACCAGTGGAGGCTCCAGAGACAATTGAGGGTGGCACAAACTTCTTGAATGGGAATGTGCAAGCAAACAGTGAAAATAGTGTGTAAGTATAGTGTTTTAATAGGTCATTGTGGAAGAAATGTTCTTCCATCAGAGAATATGTTTTGTACACTACTGAACCCTCTAGGCGGATCAGAGGAAATGTATTTGGAGATATAGTTCAAAAACTCAACAGTAGGTATCTCTGGACATCTTGCAAGAAATTATCCGTCACCAAGCCCAGGCCATGGTGTAAGATATATCTTACACTGCGGCCCGGGCTGTGCCCACAGACAGCCAACATTTGTAACTCCCATGTTGCAATTTTCACAACTTCCAAGAATTGAGCTTATGGCAACATCAAATTTGGCTACACTGTAATAGGACAAAGTTCCCTAACATCCGTAACGAATGAAGGAAAACACAGGACATAAAATGCCAGGCTTTCTGAATTCTGAAATCATAGGAAACTTGACAAACAGCTCGATTAACATCAAATAATATACAAAAGGAAAGGAAAGATGGATGCGTATTATTTGGGATGGCAGTGCCTCTTGAACCTTCCTGCTGCAGCCACAGGGACAGTAAGGGACAGTAAGATGATTGGTACAGGTCTCATTTTCACCGAACACTGAATTTTAGAAAACTTAGAAATCATGTGCTGTTGTAGCATCACTAGTTTTTCCTGGAAAATCTAGCCCATGGAAAATCTATCATTGTGAAATTCAACATAAAAAATCAGAGGTAGTTTTTTGTCACAGCAACTTTTATGACATCCTGAATATATGAATTGATGCTGATGCAATGATCAGTGAAGCCAAACAAATTTCACTTTTAAGTTGAGAAGTTGATATGTCCAGTTAAGGATTAAATGCTTCATACATGGCTTACAAAAACGTAGTCTATAAATAATTAGTGAAAGTTATCCATATGATACTTGTAGGTCGCTTTTAATACTCTAAATACTTCAAGCTACGTAACTCAAGGTTTTGACACTGTCTTTGTCACTGTCATTTATGAATCAGTAGTTTTTAACAAAAACTTGTTGCATGCAATGGAGATATTCCTAAGTACAACCCACAATGTAGTTGTATTCATCTGGTACCAATCAACAACACATCAATGAAATACATAAAACTAAAATTAAATTTAATGTAACATATTAAACCACATAAATCTACTGCTACACGAATATAATTTAAAAGACCTACATCGATTGCTAACAAGAGCAATAATATTGGTTTGTTTTTAAACCAAAAACGTTACGATACAAAATAAATCATAAGCCAGTAACATATACTAACAACCAAATGTTAAAATTAAAATTTAGCAAAATTACTTGTTATAATTATGTTCTATTACCTATTTCTTAGGTGAATAAAATCTGCTACAACAATAAAAAGCTATCTACAATTGATGAACATATTCCTTTACAATATTTTACCAATCAATATAAAAATGTTAATACATTATGTTCTTTGAAATAATGAAGTTAAATATTTTCTATAGCAATCAATTTGAAATTACACTGAAGCAGGGAAATTGATAATTTTGGTTGTGCGAAGAAATACTCCTCAAACTGTCAGTATAATAAATGTTTCTATAAAGCTACTTATTACTTTGTTTCACATCTAAAAATGTGAAAACTGATCTAGGATTTACTAAGTAACAAATTGTAAATATCTGGGCCAATGGAGTAATGATCTCCATCTTTTTGGGTATTCGTCCAGATCCCACTAATTCAATGACAAATGCTGCACTATTTCCTTGTTGTTTTGTGATAATAAACATTAGCTTTTATTCTCCCTAAATGCAAATGTACATCATTACAGCTATTTATCAGAAATAACCAGAAAAGGATAAAATTCTGTAAATAATTTAAACGTGAATAAAAATTAAAATAAAATTAGTAAAAATTAAACAATTAAAAAATAAGTAATAAAGTAACGTAATAAATTAAATAAATAATAAATTGTGTGGTGATTTGAGTTTTAATCTAAACTCAATTTGCCACACAATATAAAAATAAATAAAATAAGTAAAAATTAAAATTAAAATAATATAAATTTTTAAAAATTGAAATCAAAAAATAGCTACCTACAATACAATTTAATTAAATTTTAAGTTCATATTCATTTTCAAAAGTTCAAAGAATCGGTTAATGCTGCTCATGTGGTTTTGCAATGCATGTCAAACTGAATTGAATATTTGACTGAAGACTAAATGTAATGAAATCAAAAGCAAGTTATACAAATGTATTAAAGAATATAACAACAGTAAATTAATCACGGTAAAGAGAAAAGTATAAACATGAAAGTTTAAACAACTATACATAATAAACACACATAATTGTAACTTTGAAACACTTCTAAAGAAGATGATCTAATTGATTCTCTAACTTCAATTTGAAATGAGATAATGTTTCAGAACCTATTCTATCAAACAGTGGTACTTCCACTTGATTGGACAGGATATTTAATCTTATACACGTTCTTGAGAAATTTATTCCCAGTTAGCTTCAACTGATGCACACGCAGGTATATATTTTTGTTAAAATGGAAACGATCCAAATCAGAACTGAGCAATTATGCAATTCATGGATTATTTTTAAAGTATTAAACACCTTTTAACCATTATTTTTGTAGGGTAGATAACAAGAAAAATTCTCTTTCTTCATAGGGAAGTTTCATTGCAGTATATTGGATATTCTCAAGATCATTATGTCTTCAATAAAGAAGAGTGTATACATACTGTCCAAATATAGGTGACATAATAGTTATTTATGCACCAAGGGCATTATAAGGGTGATCGAGCACTGAAGAAGACCTGAGGGCCTTCGTCCCAAGAACTTTTCGTTCCTGGAGATCATTAGAACCACTTAATGATGTATATATAAGATTTTATTTTCCCCCCAATTTTAATGAATCAGATTTACTTATTTACTAATTAACTGGAAGTTAAATTTACTCAGTTGGTCATTTCTATTTTCCTTCATAAGAGAATGTGTAGCATCATTCAACTTTTTTATATTTCCTTTGTGACCAGGACCGTCTCAATTCAGGTAAGTTATGAAGCGTATATCGAGCTCCATACTGATGGCAATAACTAGTAGTAACATACTAGTTAAAAATAAATATTTTTTTGAAAAGAAAAAACGGATGATATATTATTGAAAGCTTTTCTAATTGTATATTTGTAGAGACTTTTTAGCAAAATGTCAGCTATTATCACCAGAACAAATATAATTATACATCAAACAGCTTTAATTCTAAAGATATTTATTAAAAATGTCTAAAAATATGTACCTGTAAGATGAGTTTCACTGCCAAGAACCCATACAGGAAATTCAGGATTCTTAAGAAATGAGCCTACTTCACAATAACGCAAGTGTTCCAAGAGGGCCAAAAATCCAACTTTACTTTGTTTATCTACACCACGTAACTCTAGAAAGAAGTAAAATTCAATATATTCATGCCCACAGAACATAACAAAATCACATTTCCACAGCTCCCACTGAAACCAATACTCACTCAATCCACCAACATCTTGTTCATGATCCCACACATGATTTACAGCCCGGCCAGTGATCATTAGATTTATCAACCCTTGGCTACCATAACCGTATGTACCATCTATGAAGGGTTCAGCAGGATCATTCATTTCATTTCTTATTGCATCCAGACCCTATAAAATGGACACAAAACATACTTATAATACTTTTTGTCCATTAAAAAGACACACAAACCATGCAAAAAACACAGGTCAATATTGAGATAATTAATTAACAATTCCTGTTGTATTATATGGCTGTAAAAAGCTGGGAGTTGGACTGTAAAAACTATAGATTAAAGAAAAGAGGATGCAATTGAAATGTATTGGAGAAAATTACTGAAAATACACTGGACCCACAGAAGAACAAACATTCCAATTCTGGAAGAAGTGAAGCCTGGTCACTCTTTAGAAATCAGATCTATCAAACAAACATTACCATTCTTTGGATTATTGCAAGTATATTGGGCTATTAGAGAAGGATAAGTTAGAAAAACAAAGGGGACTAGGAGACAGAGAAGGGGAATGAGAGGCATGAAGGAATCAAACTAGTGGTGCTAAAACAGCACATACTTTCTCACCCGTATTTTCACGCAAAAGATATTCAAATTTTCGAAAAATTGAGCTTATTTTGAAATCTATCTTTAAGGAACAGATTTCATTAAGGGAAAAATCTCCATCTTTAATAGTTTAGTTGTAGGAAGACTCCGGAAAAATTTTGAACTTCTGCAATTTTCAAAAAATCAAGGTGTTCCAGGAACATGAGACCTGCAACATTCTCTTAAACGGCCTTACCACTATCCGAAAACAAAATTTAATCAAAACAATGAAGCCACTTTTTAAAAAATTTTGAAAAGTGTCCCAAGGGCTGCATGTAAAATACTCCCAAAATTAAAATATTGGTTTCAAATTCAAGGGGCTGCGACATCAGCCCGATAGACTGCGGTACATCAATTTTTGAGAAAATCTGCTGAAAGGTTTAGCCGTTAGCATTCTTAACAGACAGATGGATGTTTTGCCGTCAATTGATTTTTCGATATCAAGCCCCACAAAATATGGATTCTGGCTATATCACGTGTTGAAGGGGTTTTTCTTCTAAATTTGGCAACTCGATTTAGCCACTTTTTCATTACCAAGGCCTTGTAATAACGTTTTTCTGCCAAAAATTCGCCGTTTTTTCACACAGCATTACATAACTTTTTCTCTACTCCACTGCAAGGAAGTAAAAATTAATTAATTCAACTTGGATGGAAGCAATGAATAGGGCATGAGACAGGACAGGTTGATAAAAGTTTATACAGGAAAAGGCAATAGAAAGAAAGACGTTTTTAAGGCTAAATGTACCGACACTAGTTCAATTTGCCACCACCACGTGGCAGCACCAAAATAAGCAAAATTTACTAGACCTATAACGTCTGAACAAATTGTCCGATTTTCGATCTGTAAACGGCACTAGACTCCTTTTTAAAATAGAATTCACGCTACGATGCCGTTTTTTCAAAAAATATTTCCAAAAAATTTTTTTTAATGATTTCTCATAGTTTCGGGAAGAAATTAAAAAATGTGGGCTTATAGCGCGATGACGACGTGCTTCCTGAATCCAACGCCGTATCAATCATGCAAATCGGATGAATAGGAGCGGCGTAAAGTGAAATTTCGGAAAATATACCTGATCCCCCCTTCCCCCTTCCCACAGTGAACTTGGAGTGAGCATTCGCAACGATATTCGAGAACCACTGTCCCAGTGCCATATCGGATTTGGAAATCCCGGAACCCCTCCCCCACGGCCACTTTAGCCCTTCGCGGTGGGCACTGAAAGAACGCCCGCCCGGTACCTCCATAAAGTTAGAATCGCAAAGTTTTCAAACATTATTGAAACTAGGCTCAAAATTTGTCGCTTTTTTGTCGCTAATTTGTTACGCAAAAAAAAAAAAAAAAAATGTCGCTCTTTATTTGACCCTGGTATTAAGATTCGGCTAACTTGATATCAACTTAGCATCGCAAACGCAAGAAAACCAACTAATTACAGACATAAATAAAAAATAACACCATAGGAATTTGTCGCTTTTTTGTCGCTCCAGACTTTACAAAAAACAAATATTGTCGCTCTTCAAATATTACCAGAAATGCAATTTTTTCGCAAACACGTGCCGGAAGTCGTGTCAAGTTAGCATCGCAAACGCAAGAAAACCAACAAATTACAGACATAAATAAAAAATAACACCATAGGGATTTGTCGCTTTTTTGTCGCTCCAGACTTTACAAAAAAACAAATTTTGTCGCTCTTCAAAATAATACCAGAAATGCAATTTTTCGTAAATCCGGTGCGTTAGTCGTGTCAAGTTGATAGAATGAAGCTTTATTCGAACACATGTATTGACAGTGGTATAATGCAATATTATTTCATATTTTAACTTTTTTATAAAATTATGATTATCGGTTCTTTTCATTCACAACAACTCATCAAGCACATCGATAATAAACATCAGGTTTCATAAATGTTTCATTTTTTTACGAAACATGTTCATGTGTCTATACAAAATCTGTTTTGAAAATATCAACATCAATGTTGCATCCCTATTCTCGACACCTAGATGAGGATCGCCGATTTAATACGTTTGCATTCTGATTCCCTAATATGAGGTTTATCAGTGACTGGTATGCTACGTTTTACTAGTAGTATATAAATCTTATAAATTGAATTGCTACCCGATTAAATGTTATTGATAAGCGTGTACGATGTTTAGAAAAATGGTATCTTAATGTAGAAATGTAAAAGTTGCCGACCTGTATAACAAAACATAATTTATCCCCCTCATAGACGGATATTCCTCTTCTAGTGTGGTGTTCCTGTCTAAGGGTTAAAGTTATATTGCTTTCATGACAATTTAATGCCTTAAAAAATACACACACACACACACACACACACACACACACACACACACACACACATATATATATATATATATATATATATATATATATATATATATATATATGTGTGTGTGTGTGTGTGTGTGTGTGTGTGTGTGTGTGTAACAATACAATGATTTACACTACATCCTTTTATATTATGATTTACGTAGTTTGTATCAAAATGACGCGCCGGGAATTACTTATTCCAATCTTCAAGTTTATACAAATATAACAATCATTTTATATCAATATAACTTACTAAGTAAGCTGGGACATGTCACGATTCTTAATATTAGATTTTAATGTTTGTTACAGTGTTGGATTCAGGATGCATCTCGCCTGCGCGCTATTTTACCACTTCTTCAATTTTGTCCGAAAGTACGAAAGTAATTTTAAAATTTTACTCAGGAAAACAGATTCATCAGGTGAAGTCTATCAAGGAGACAAACGCCGTTTTGAGATCAAAAATCGAGTCGAAGGATAAAAGAGCTCGTGCGTAATTTCGGCTCATTCTTTCTGGTAGTGGAATGATAACGGAAGATCTTAGAAGTAAAATGTATGTAAACTAAGATGTTAGGCCATGGAATATTGGTGATATCTACACAATTAGTTCAATTTTCTTTTTGAAATCAGTTTCCAAATCGGAATTGATATTTTGAGTAGTGCCTCAAATAACTTTTTGATGGTATGAAGACGGAAATATGTGAACAAGATATATAGTTTTATTCGACTATTACAGATGATATGAGACCGTTTGGTTGTGTTACAGCATCACTAGTTTGATAAGTGAAGAAAAATATATTGAGATTGAAAGGGACGAAACCATACACTGACCGCCCGGCTTGCCTGCCTGTGAGCACGGCCTCCTCCCGTGTCGCAGGCCGCCGCCGGGTTTGGCTGCCGCCGCGCCGGGTTTGGCCGTTCGGCCGCGTCGAGGGAGCCCTCAAAAGGGTCGGGTGACACGACACAACTGGGGGGGGGGGGTCAGGTACTTTTTCCGAAATTTCACTTTACGCCGCTCCTATTCATCCGATTTGCATGGTTGACACGGCGTTGGATTCAGGAAGCACGTCGTCATCGCGCTATAAGCCCACATTTTTTAATTTCTTCCCGGAACTATGAGAAATCATTTTAAATTTTTTTTTGGAAATATTTTTTGAAAAAACGGCATCGTAGCGTGAATTCTATTTTAAAAAGGAGTCCAAAGCCGTTTACAGATCGAAAATCGGACAATTTGTTCAGACGTTATCGATCTAGTAAATTCCGTGTGATAGTGCTGCGATCTATTGATTTTTCCTATAAGTATTTTTCGGTGCATTTAGCCTTAAGAAGAGGCTGGAAATCAACTACTACGAGTATCTTAGGAATCTCCATGGATCATGTTACCTACATACTAATATTATCAGTACACATGTAGAAGAATAAAATAAATAAATTAAATTACATAATTTCAAAGCCTTATCTCTCATTAATCTTTTGGGCATCTTACAGAAAATCAGGGTACACCAGGGGATATTGTACGATATAATTTAATAAAGATGTAATTTTTGTTTTTTAATATTACCAATAAAATACTTAACTTTTATATTTTTAATGAAATTAATTTAATAGTGGACACATCAAAAGATAGAAAAACGCTAACCAATAACAATGAATAACAAATTTACAAAAAAAAAATTCAAGATTACAACTTACTTTAGTACACATAACTGAATACAGAAATAATAAAACACCAAAAGTATCTGTCAACTCGTCCAGTCTTTGATGATAAAATGCTTCCACTTCTTCTAGCGAATCGTATGAAAATATCCTGAAAGAAAAAATAAATGCCATATTGTATATTGAAAATAAAAAAGGTTTACACATATTTTTATATTTCACTAATGTTCTATATTAGTGAACACATGTTTGTGTTCTTCATTGCAGGTTTTGCTTTCTTTATAAACAGACATGATCAACTTTTTAATGGCTAATTTCCTCAGATGATTCCAATCTTGGACAAAAATATATGTATTACAGGGGTTTCTATCGATTATGTATCAACTCTCAGTCCTCTTCACAAGACATAAATAAAAATAATAATCCTCTTATTATCTTTTCAAGTTGCTTCAAATAATAATAAGTGTAAAGGATAAACATTTATTTGTCTTAAAAAATCCATAAATCAAAATATTTAACATATATTTCATGTAATAAAATATGTTTTAAACCATTAGTGCAACAACAGCACATATTTTCTCACATGTCTAACTTTGACATTTTTTGAAAATTCACTGTATTCAATGAAAATGAGACCTGTGCTATTCTTTTAAGGGTTCCTTGTTCTATTTGTGAAGAAAATTTAAAGAAAAAATTTAGAGCAGTTTTTGACAAAAAGTTCTCTTATAATTTGCATTAACTTCATGCAAATTAGTAAGGAGAAATTACATGAAAACTACTAGTTTTTTAAAAACATGTACATTACCTTTTTTACAGATCTTATTTTTTAGAACAGAATTTGTTTTAGACAAAAATCTCTATCTTCAATATTGCAGTTTTGGAAAGTTAATTTCTGCGATATTATGCAATTTTCAAAAATACACAGTTGGCAGAAGACAATATTAGTACCACATTTTATATTGACCTTGGATATAAATGACAAGAAAATTCAAAGAAAAAATTTGGAGCCGTTTTTTAAAAAATAATTGCTAAAAATTTGCCTACATTTCATGCAAAATCATGTGAAAGCTACTCATATTTTTGAAATATTAACATGACTATATTTCAAGATATCATTATAGAATATTTCATTAAAGAAAATAATCTTCAATAATCAGTTGTAAGAAGACGTCTAAAAAATATTTTGTAATTTTTGAAATATCACAGATTTCAGTGAAAGTAAGATCATTCTTTAAGTGACATTTGTGCTATCTGAAAACAAAGTTAAAAAAAAAAAATTGAGTTTTATTTAAACAATTTTGAAAATGTAATTAAAGATTTATGTAATATACCCCCAAAATTTAAAATAACCATTTCAAACTTGAAGAGCCTCGACTTCATGTAAAGCTTCAGGAAAAGTACACTTCCCCTTGAGTTATTTTAAATAGATTGAAAAATAACAATTTTGGAGAAAATCGGAAGAACGGATTTGGCGCTTGCGTTGGCCACAGGCAGACATTTTGTCGTCAATTGGGTTTTCGGTACCAAAGACCCACAAAACATGGATTCTGACTACACAACATGTTACAGAAAGTAATTTATTACACATGGGGAAATGATTTATGAACTTTTCCATTACCAGGGTCTGGCAAAAATGAGTTTTTCTGTCAAAAAATCTCCATTTTCTGGCGCATAATTAAAATACCTTCTATTCTTATGAAGTAAGGTTTTCATCAAATTCAATTATTCAATTATTAGTTTTTAACAAATGAAATTGTTAAAAATATTGTATTTTATTATGTACATGTCAATATTATTTATATATTCGATACGAATTAAATTATCACTCAGTATCTAGATTTCACTTTCTCGCTACCGCTAACCCAGTAGAGCGAAAAAATTATATTAATTAAAACAGCGAATTTTTTGGCAGAAAAACTCTTATTACAGGGCCATGGTAACAAAAAAGTGGATAAATCCAGTTGCTAAAGTCAGAAAAAGTCCTCTAACACATGGTGTAGCCAGAATCGATGTTTCGTGGGTCCTTGGTACAGAAAAATCGAATGATGGCAAAACGTCTGTCTATGAAAAACGCTAGCGGCTAAATCGTTCAGCCGATTTTCTCCAAAATCGATATTCCCCAATCCATCTGGCTGATGCCGAGGCCCCTTGAATTTGAAACCAATATTTTAATTTTGGGGGAACTTGACGAGAAGTCCTAGGGACATTTTCAAAAGAATGACTACAATCATGAAGAGAGATTTTTTGCCTTAATGAAATCTGAGAAAGTACATGCTGTTTTAGCACCATTAGTTTTTGCATTATTAATATTTCTGTTATGAAAATCACTTTTGTAGCTCTTCCACCCAACCAATGTCACCAAATAAAGTTTCTAAAGAAAGAATTTTATAGAAACGTGATAAAATGCCTGCTTAAACCCCTTTCATGTTTCCACACACATTGATGGTGCGGAACTTGAATGAAGTGTCTTAACGCATTAGAGCCTACTTTGAGGTTGTCTGCATCCTCTGTAAAGTTTTTGAGAATTCAGCTCCTTAGTCACAGAATCTCAAATTGAACTTGCACATTTTTGTTAATACATGAAAATAAACGGAGTCACAAATTTTGTGAGGATGAAAACTGGAAAAAATACTGTTTATATTCAGATAAATAGCGAATTATATACAGGGGTGTAATACCTATCTACATATATGAAATGGAAATATTTCATACAGTATATCTTATTAAGCTCTCTGTACATCTCGCAGAGAAACGCACACCTGTAAGGGATTCAGAATTTGAAACCTATTCTTTCCGCTTGTGCTTATTGGTATAAATTGAGTTCAATTAAAATCGGTGGGGCTACATCAGCACGTACTTTCTCACATTAGTAACGGTTACATTAAATTATAATACTGCAATTTCTGTCCATATAAACACATCTCTACCATTGCGCATTATGAATTGCCAAAACTTATCGAAAACTTTAATTCATTTAAAGCAAATATATCAACACACTCAACAATCCGAAAGTTTGTTCCATACACCGCCCAACAATGAAAGGTTATTCGGAGAATTTCAAAATGTGAGCATTGCCATTGTTGTACTGCAATCTGATAACTCCCGAATGATTCCAGCAAAAGAAATGCAGGAAATTCAAATTTGCAATTTCTATAACGCAAAAATTATGCAAACAATTTTTTTTAAAGGGTACATGTCCTTATTTAAAGATCTAATTTTTCATTAAGTAAAATAATCTATTAGCAACATTGTAGTTTTGCCATGTTATTTTTTTGCAATTTTGGAAAATACTGAAAATGGAACCTGTACCATTTTTATAACCGTAATTTGCTGTATTAAAAAACAACAACAAAGAACAAGCAGCAGTTTTTTTTTTAATTTTAACAATTGTCTAAATTTCATCCACAAATTACGCAAAAACTCACATTTTTGAAAAATTTTACGTGATTTAATTTCAAGATGCCATTCTTTGAAGTGCCCTTTATGGTATCCGAAGACAGTTTATTAAATAAATATGAAGCCATTTTTTAGAAAATTTTGAAAATGTCACTGAGGCATAATGTAAGTACCCCCTCCCCCGCAAAATATCCGTTTCAAACTCTCAGAGCCTCGAGTTCCTTTAAATCGATAGAGGAATATCAATTTTGGAGAAAATCGTCCGAACGGGTAGGCACTAGCATTGATCACGGACATAGACGGACGAACACACATAAGTAAAAATCTCCAATATTGTTATCTCCAATCATCTATATATTGGTTGTAGAAGATGCGGAGAAATTTTGAATTGTTGCAATTTTCGAAAATTCAGAGAGGGCAACGAAAATGCGACCTGCGCCATTTCTTTAAGTATCATTTTCTCTGTCCTAGAAACAAAATTTAGAGCTTTGAGAAGTTGTTTAAATTGTTATGGCTTCATATAAAACACTCCCATAATCAAAATATCCGTGTGAAATTCAAGGGGTCACAACATCAGCCGGATCAATTATTGACATCAATTTTTGTGAAAATCTTGCATAGTTTGGCCGTTGGCGTTGTTCACGGACGGACGGAAGTTTTCCTGAAATCCAATTTTTCGATATCGAAGACCCACAAAACGGGTATTTTGAATTCACGTGATAAGGGAAGTAGTTTACTAAACATAGAAACTAGATTTATCCACTTTTTCAGTATCAGAACCTCACAATAAGTTTTTCTGTCGAAAATTCGCCGTTTTATTTTGTGCCGCAGCATTACAATATTTTCTGTATAATGCGTATGCAATATGCGAGAACGTAAACGTGGTGCTAAACAGAAACATACTTTCTCTCGTTATTCGTAACGGCACTGCAATACTATACAACGACATTACGCTGAGAAATGTTTTCAACCGGCAATCCGCGCCGAAACTCGCAATCAGATGCATCGAGTTCACTCGCCGGGCACTTTACCGCTAAAGTGCCCGGCGAGTGAACTCGATGCATCTGATTGCGAGTTTCGGCGCGGATTGCCGGTTGAAAACATGAATATATAAATATATAAATTTCAAGCAGAGATTTCGCGAAAACTACTGTATGTTTCAAAAAAATTTACACGACCTTTTTCTATGAGCTGAGTTTACAGAACAATTTTATTGGAGGCAAAACTTTTTATCATCAACTTTGTAGTTTTGAAAATATAACTTTTTTTTTACAATTTATGGAAAAAACAAGAGTTTGCCGGAAACGAAACAAGCACCACTTCCTTTTTACCGTCCTTTGATATTTACGATGAGAAAATTTAAAGAAGCAATTTGGAAGCATTTTTGAGAAAAAAAATTTAAAAATTGCTTATTGCGTTAGAGGAAGTAATTTACTATAGGAGGAACAAGCTTTATCCAATTTTGTGTTAACAAGGTCCGGCATTAAGAGTTATTCTGTCAAAAATTCTCCGTTTTTTGGCGTACGATTACAGTATTTTCTTTTCTTACGAAGGGCGAGAAATTAAATTTTCAATTCGGGGTGGGACTGGGGGAATGATCAACCCGCCCGATCCGTCCCTGGCTACGCGGCACGCCAGATCACGTACGCACCACTTCCTCCTGTATACATTTACTAGCGTACCCGCGCGAGAACTCTCCAATGTACCCACTCTCTTCCCTATTTTTTCATTTCCATATTAAGCTTGTAATATATCTCATTCTTCAAGACCATCTTATCCTCTGTTGTTCCATATGTGTCCTGGTAATTGATAACAATACAATACACCCTTGTCAATACAAACTATTCTTATTTAACTTTATTACCGAGCAGAGTGGTACCCCCTTGTAATTCAATCGAGTAGAATATCAATTACAGTACAATCTAAGCCAGAATCGATCGGGACACGTTTCCAGCTTAGGGGGCTTTCCGTTTAATTCAAGGTTGTCCATTGTATGACACTTGTGATATTGACGTTTCTGCCCTGGAAGTTGAAAATTACATGACTTCATTATAATTATCAAAATACATTAACATATAACGTATTTATGGAAGAAATCACCAATAAATATTAAACACACGTTGAGAGATTTTAAGTGATTTGACAAATACACGCCTTAATGGCTGTATTGGAACTGATTGCTCACTCTTTCAACGCACAAATGCGTCACCACTCAGTACTATTTCTTTCTGATACCTTCCCATGGCCTTGAGCAATGCGTATCTAGTCGAGGGGATATGATTTTCACCGCGGGGCAGGGAGACGCGTGAATAGAAGCCATGCACGTACACCTTCCCCCGCAAGGGAGTGAGGGAATTCCCATACGGGCTACGCCTGAGAGACAAGCGACTCCAAGGTCGAATTCTACGCTGACAGCTGAAGCGCCTCTCCTTTAATGTGCAACTGCAGCGACTAAATCGCGTGTCACAGCGATAGAGAATTTAAAATAGGCTTGCAGATGCATTCATTTCATTAAGAACATCTCGCGTCTCTGCCAATTGCATTAAATTATCTGGAATTCCGTTTAACAAAGATTTTTCTCCCTGCAGGACTTGAAAAACCATTCCGTTTCCGCGCTGGAGAGGTTAAGTTTTATTGTGTAACATACCATTTTAATTCACGGGCCGGAAAAATTTTCCGGTTAAGATAGGTTTCCGGCTTGTAAAGTTCCTGCTTAGACAGATTTTACTAGTTTTTTCACGTTTAGTTGCAGATTCTGCACGTCGCTGAGCAGGTGGGGTAATATCGAGAAGAGCCGGAACAGCAAAAATGTAATAGAATGTCCCGGAAGATCTCATCCTGTATATTACGGCGTGAGAAACATTTCTATGCGGCCTTCGGCCCCAATATTTTAGTACTTAAAGCGAAAGAACACTTCGTTTTTTTATTTAACTTTATTTAAATTTCATTTAAAGTTTTAATTATTTTTTTAAATAGTTATTTAACGAAAGATTCAAACATGCTGCAGTGTTGGGGGTTGCATTGACATCAATATTTAGTTTTGTTCTGCAGCGCCATCTAGTCGACTTACAACAAAATTAACAGCACAAACTTAATGGGTGAAAACACGTAATGTGCCGACTTTCATGGAGATCTGTCACGATTTCGGAGTTAACCGCCACGATTTCGGAGTTAACTGTCACGATTTCGGAGTTAACTGTCACGATTTCGGAGTTTATATTTATAGTAATGATTTGCAACAACCCCAGAACGCGCAGATCCCGAAAGCAAAATTTTATTCCATCAGATAGACATTAAACTACAGAAGAAACAATTGACGACGACGCGGACATATAATTTTCAGAAACTAGCGGAAAACGCGAAAAGCATGAAAGGGCAATATAAACAATGGTCAGAACAGAATTTCAGGAGAAATCTAAAGCGAAAATCAGGAAAATCGAACCGCGAGTTAAGAAGATACAAGAAACGGTACAAATTGCATGCAGAACGTTTAGAAACGTAGAAAATGGAACCCATTGTTGTGAAAGCAAAAGTATTTATGAAACCAGTTTTCATAAATATCTCGAGAACGCCTTGATGAAATGACTTTAAACTTTCTGGAATTGTAGAGTATAATATTTGGATCATGACAAAATTAACACGGGACTTAGATAAATTGAATGTTTGGATTTATTACGTGAGGGATTAGTGAAAACAAACGACACGCTGCCTGACGTAGTGGAGTGACGTCATCATGGATGAATAACACGAAAATAATTATTTTAAAGAAAGGAAAAAAAGGGGAAGAAATATAACGATGTGACATTTCTTAACTAAAGATTAGACCATTTATGAAACTAGTAATGAGACGCAAGACGCCCGTAAAACGTAGAACTATGAACATATTACGACATGGTTTTGCAGTGATGGGCAGGAGTTTTATAAAAAGTTTCCGACTTCTGGACCAACAATGCCAAATAGAAGACAGTTCAGTGTGAGTCGTGCTCTCGCAGGGTACGCATGACCCGTATCCGAGTGATAGGAAATTCGAAATTTTTGCGTAATTAGTTAGTGAAAGTTTATGCGGGAACGCTATTAATTAGATGGAGACGTTTTAATATCATGGAAGTTAAATTTAAATTATCTGCGAACAGTTACTGGACAAAATTGCAAAAAACAGTAATTCGTGTAAGTTAGGACGCGAAAACGGTCGAACATTTTTATGGAACTTGATGAGTTCGTGCGAAGTGCATCGTAATAGTTTTGAACGGGGACTTTGACGGTGATTCGTGGACTTCAAGAACTGGTAGCGGCTGATTTGATGGAGTTGGGTACACGAGCTGTGTACAAAAACATCGGTCGACGACGGGCGATGGCAGTGTGTGTCGCCGTTTATTAGCAGCACCAGGAAAGTCGCATGAACAAATATATATATATATATATATATATATATATATATATATATATATATATATATATATATATATATATTTGAAAAGTAAAGAGGGGGAATAAATTTTGAAGATTCTGTCGAAGACCAAGTCATGCTAATTAAGTTAAGAGTAAAATAACAATATAAAGTCACGACAGAATGCGCATTCCGGTATGAATGTTTATTTTGTTTATGTTCTTTAAGTATGAATGATTTTTGTATTTGTTTATGTTTTAAATCCAGGGTATTTATGTCATTGTGTAAAATTTTGCATGCCATAAAAGGGGCAATTCATATAAAAGGGGTGTCAAATAGCAGCCTTGACAACTTGTTAATGGAGAGGAAAAGCAAATAAATGAATGAACGCTCATTGCGGCTCATGTGTACCTGGAGTATGAGTACTGTTTTGTATTTAGCTAGAAACTGACCCAGGCACGAGCGTGCAGATACACCGTTTCAATTCCGTATGGAATGATCACAGTAGTCACGCTCAGGTAAGGCTCTATTTGTATATGCTAGCTGAGGTACGGGCAACAGGTGAGTGAGGATATTATTTTTGTCAGAGAATGTCAACGAAACCAGGCGCTCAACCAAACGAAGTAGATTCTATGAAGTATAGGATTATTATATAAATTAGGGAGGAGGGATCGGGAGAGATCGCTTCCAGTGGTACCAACGTGGGTACGTAAATGAATAGAGCAGGCAGGATAGGACAGAACCATTACAATAAGATAAAGCAATCGTCGAAATCGAGGCTCTTGGACCACTGAAGAATTGGGGCTCACTGCTTATAGTTTTACGTTTCACTTTACATTATTTTTCTTTACTTTCTTAGTATATATGATTTAATTGTATAGCTATTAATTTATATGTATATATATATATATATATATATATATAATTTTTAAATAAATCATTAAAATTATATAATCGAACTATACAATTTTATAATTGGTGTCATCCCTAAAATGGTGTCACCCGGCGCTCACCGCCCCCCCCCTGCTCCCCTAGCTACGCCACTGGCACCACGCTCTTGGTTCCATTACTGTGTTTACTGGTTTACTCTTTGATCCTTCGTTTTAACACGGGAAACGCACGGCCTTTGATGACGCAACCAAATGGGGGAGGGGACATTTCGCCATGCGTTGGGGAGCGCTGGCGGCGACCGAGGCAGTCCGAGGGGAATACCAATATTCTGTCGTATGACTAGGTGCAACTTAATTTTATGAATTTCGCATTATTGAAAATAAACAAGTTCAGTCAGTTATTGACGGTATTCAATGCATTGTTTATATTTGAAGAATTGTTTTCATTTGATATTAGGTTTGTTGATTAAAAACCTACAATTATTGATGAGTTCTTTGTGTAAAGTTGGCCGTTCTGGATGGAAGTTCCTTTGTGTCTCGTAGAAGCCAGAGTGTCAGCAGCTGGCCAGCAGTTTGCGAGTGTTTTGTGAATACGAATGTGTATAGAAGATATTTCGTTATTGCAATATATACCAGGATAGTGAAGTTTTTGAAATAAATTGCTTTAATTTGTCTATCGCGTGTCCAAACAATAGTGCTTGTGCAACACTGGACCTATGCATGACACGGACACTATGACTAGCGGACCCATGGGGGGTACCTTCCCAGTAAGCCTGAAGTTTCGTTTACTTCCTTTAATTGGGTAAAATTGAGTTAAATGTCGTTGTGTATACTTCGCGATATTTCATTTCCGCCTGAGATATGGCATAATATTCTGGGAAATACATCCTTATAGCTCCCAGACTTTAGATTACAAAAACGAATTGTACGAATAATAACCAAATCCCACCCACGTGATTCATGTAAGCCTCTCTTCATTAATCTAGGAATTCTACCATTACCGTGTCTTTTTATTTACGAATCAGTGGTTTTTGTAAAAAATGACTTGCTCAAGGGCGGGAATATTTTTCAGAAAATGCCGAAGTCTATTACTATAACACTCGACGTAGAAATCATATTCATCAGGTGACAGTATCAACAGCTTATTACAAAAAATTCACATACAATACATGTACATTATTTTACAACACTTTGCCAGATGACATTAAACGATTAAATTCAATAGAAAAGTTTAAAACACAAGTGAAATCGTTTCTGCTGCATAACTGCTTCTATACAATTAGAGACTATACTGAGCATCACTAGAAAAGTAACATTATTTTTAACAATGATACATAATGCACTATTTACCATTTGGACTGTATAAATGAGTATAAACAACCTGTAACAACTATTGTACTACAGCTTCCGGGTCAATGACCCCCATCTCGATCAGGTTTTTCGTCCAGTTTCCCTGATCCATTGACCAAATGCTGAGATGGCCCCTTGTTTTGCTTCTGGACATAAATGTAACTTCATTTTCTGTGCACGTCTTCTAGAATTAAGTGGGAAATACAATTATTCAAATTAGCGTTTCCATGTCGCGGCAGGAAGTAATAAGAGCCAAAATTTATTGCTTGTTTATCATTGAAAATAGATTTTATTACATGGGAGTTTTTTTTTCTTTCTTTTTTTCTCCCTTTCAAAAATTCAAAATTTAAGTAGTATATGACTTAGTGTAGGGATCACAGAATTTTGAAAATGTGCACACAATTCACTTTTCCCCATAGCACGTCATACGCAGTTTTTAGCTGTTTTTTGACGTAAAATAAATAAATAAATAAATAAATAAATAAATAAATAAATAAATATTTATGTTCGAACTCTGTAATTATTTAAACAATAATATTGTATAGTATCAGGGTAGAATCATATTATCAGTACATAAATAATATACAATATAATAACAAATGTTTATTATTTAACAAAAATCTCCGATGCTTCCCCTCCAAAAATGGTAGGCTGGATCCTACCCTGGACACTACGCATAAAAATATATAAGTAATATTTCAATACAGATTTTTATTGTACTTAGTTTTAATTAATTACATGAATTGCTTAGATTTTATTATATATTAGTGTTCTGTGTT
>BLKR01015500.1:0-67474 GCA_011170035.1 Teleogryllus occipitalis
TTTATTTATTTATTTATTTATTTATTTATTTATTTATTTATTTATTTATTTATTTATTTATTTATTTATTTATTTATTTATTTATTTATTTATTTATTTAGTCAAAAACTGTATGTGACGTATGGGGGAGAAAATCATCTGCGCACGCTTTCTTGAGTTTCAGAATCCCTTCTCAACAATTTAACTATTAATAGTTGAAAGATTAATAATAAATAATAATAATAATAATAATAATAATAATAATAATAATAATAATAATAATAATAATAATAATAATAATAAATTTAAAAAAGCGAGAGATTAACATTTCAAAAACTAGATATTTTCGTTGCCAAATTATAGAAAACTTATTTTTAACGGCAAAGAAACGAAACAGACTTGCTTTTTCTGTATTGTTAACAAAATAGAAACTCACCCTAAGCTCTACTACCACTACAAGCAAAGGAAAGTTCAACAAAACGTGCGCATAGTGATGCCTGCCGCGCGGCTGATTTAAATGAGCGCCGATCCCAACAGTGATCAACCCAAGGAAAAGTAAATAAAGTAGAGGCTTTAAATACCTCGGAGTTACGCTTTCTTCTAAGGGCCGAAGTGCAGATGACATTTCTAACGAGATAAGGTAGGGAAAACTGGTGATTAGAGTTTAAACAGTTTTTCCTTCGTTAACTATTAATTTGTTATTACTTAACCAATTTGAAATTTCTGAAATTGTACTATTTATTGTTTCTTTCTTGGCAAAGAACATTCATGTCATCGGCAAACAGAACTGTTCTTCCATTTTTAATAGATGAGAGCATATCGTTTACGTACAACAGAAAGAGAATAGGACCTAAGATCGAACCTTCTGAGACCCCATGTTCAATTGGCAAAGAATTGGAAAGATAAGTAAATAATGTACTTTCATGCCAGTACGGTAGTTTTACTCTTTGAGCTCGATGTTTTAGGTACGAGGTTATCCTAGGGCAATAACACGAATTACATATGAATGTAATTTCGAGAGCAAGATGTTATGGTTAATAACGTCAAAAGCTTTCGAAAGATCTAAAAGTATTCCAATAGGTTCTTCATTTCGGTCCATTGATGAAGCAACATCTTTAAGAAAAGGAAAAAATGGCAGTTTCCATAGATTTTGATTTTCTACAATTGTGTTGTGAGTCAGAAAATGCTTCGTTTTTCCTGAGAAAAATTTACATTCGCGTATAGAAAAGTCTCTAATATTTTTGAGAAAACTGACAAAAGAGAAATTGGCCGGTAATTTTAATTTCATTTTTGTAAATACATGAACCTCCGTAAGCAGGGCCCTTATTTGATTCCCTCACTCTACAATAAGATCCTGCAAGGTAAAACTAAAAATTTGGAGTGTGTTTAGGTCAATGTGAGATATCCAATGTTCTGTAAAGCAAAAAACATATATTTTGCTCAGATGGCAATGTAATGCTGTCTCGACAAATTCAATTTTATTTGAAAGGATATTACACATATGATACATTATTTGAATCTCTTGCATCTCTGACCACCCGGTCAGAGACACTACACTGAGCTCTCTCGGCCGGTAGAGTGTATCGTTCATTTCAATGTAGAAAATGGAGACTCTCCCACTGTAGATGGTCGCTTTGTCCGCGGTTTTCTGGCGCAGTACGTAGATTTTTCGAATATTATTGGCAGTGTTGGAAAGCTTGTTTCCGCGCACAGTGGCCATTGAGCTAATCGCAGGTAGCCCCTGGCACAATTGCGGACAGTCCTTACACCGCCTTGCCAAAAACATCGCTTTGGAGGCCGTCGTGTTTTGCTGCTATCGCTGATGCTGTCGTAGCAGAGGTGGTTGCGGAGCTGGCAGCGATATCTCATCAGCAGTATGCAGTACGCGGAAATGTTGAGGATTGCGGACAAAATGACTCAAGCATAGAAACTTAGGAAGATCTAAGTGGGCTGATAAAACTTCTGAGGAAAATGGTATGTTGATTATAATTGAAATATGATCCAATATTAGTTTCTCAGAAATCTAGTATCTTGCGAATGCATCATGTAGTTAATAATCATATAATTAGGACAGTGGTTCGTGAACCATGTTCCGCAGAACCCTAGGGTTGCATGAGCATTCTCGAAAGTTACGTTCCATACAAATATTTATTTTAAAAAATACTAGATATCAAGTATTCTGCTGACAGTTGTTGTATCAGCAACAAAGAAATATAATAAAAATATAAAAATATGTATATTTAAATTAAAATACTTAAATGAACAACAACAATCTGATTGGAAAATATTTTTATAGTTTATAGCAATGGTGAACATTTTTTGAAAGTATGTAATTGTGACCTACGAATAATCCGTATATCTTTTGATCTGTACATTTGCCAAATAAATTGTTTCAGTGAAAGTGGTTCCTTTAAAATATTCTCCATAAAATCAAAACTTTTCTGGGAAAATTCGTTCGCAATTTACAGCGGAAACTTTGGATTATATTTTGAAAAATTGAGAATGGTTTTTTAACAGAAACAGAGCAAAATTCATAAACACTGCAACTTCAGATTAAAGTAGGTCTGTTCACAAAACGGCTGGTTGGTAGATTGTTAGTGATTTGCGTTATAAACAACCTGAGTGGGGCGCAGTAGCTGCTAAGGTAATTGTGTATGTGTAGTTCATTTTCCCCCTCCGGAGGTGACAGTGATATTTTTCCGTTGGATGGCGTCATTCGGCGCCGACTTTCCGTCGACTAACGGGGTTTTCACCAACCAGGTATCTCCCATCAGCGGGGTACCGCCTTAGCCGGAATATGCTCTAAGCTCCCTTCATGTCTCCCGGCATGTGTGGTAGAGTAGTGCATGTATAAATGTGTGCGTGTAAGTAAGGGGAGAGGATAGGGCGTGAAAGAAGAAGGAAAGATTGCACGAGGTCCGTGGCCGGTTGTTTGTTAGGGTACTACACCGACATTGCTAGGTACTGATCGGAGAAAGCAGGGAAATCTACCGATCAGATCAGCCGGCCACTAGAATTCTCCCCCGAACAGCGGCCGAATTCGACATAGTTATCTAGCTATCGAAAATCCGCCCACCGTCGGGACTCAAACCCTAGGACCTCCCAGTCAGAGGCACTGCAGTGACGTCAGTTGATGCTTTAAGTCACCTCTCCCGGTCGCTCACTCTGGGGATTGCAATTGGCTGCTTGCGTGGAGGAGAGTAAATTCCTTTTTAAATCAAAATATTAAAAAAATATGAAATAATTTAATATTATCTCCTCCAGAGAGAGACATTAGGAAAAATTTGGAGCAATTAGTACCTACTGCATTTCCTCAATTACAGTATCCAGATTCATTTAACAAGGCTAAAGTTAGGAAATATTTTAGTATGCCTCGTTTCAAACGGAGCCCTAAAATGAAGCCTTAACACCAAGATATAGACACTTCTAACATTCATGAAAGTACTGACTTTCGGAAACTTAGAGGTCTAAACGCTTATGTAACAACTCCATCGCATGGCGGCACTCAATGACAGTAACATTGTTGAGAGTTCCGTAAATTGTCAGAATGTTTGATGCCGCGTCTGGCGTTAGCATGAGGCAATTACTGCGTGCCCTAAAAAGGACACGCGATGGCATTGCGTTACGGCACTTTGTTTCATGTCCGAACTCATCTTGAGGCAGACCCGATTTGATACACCACTACACCCTTATTTCAACAGAGTCGCTATAAACAAAACACAACGTATTCGAGTTTAAAAATATAAATTTAAAATCCATTACCGCCAGGAATAACATTTGGGCTCACACCGTACCTTTGCCGAAGCGGACTGAGTGGCTGGCGCTTCATGTTTTATGTTCACGGCACAGCGCACACGTTAAGAAAAATCGTGCCGCCCGGGCTTTGACGTTCGATGTGTGATTAAAACCCGTTGGTTCGCTCTCTAGAGAGCGATGGATGTTGAAACTCATAAAATGAAAATGTTTGCGTTTCCTATAAAAATTTAATTTGTGGTATCCCGAAATGCACAATTTACGAAATACTTTTCAATTAGGTCTCTCCATTACGTCGGCGTTTTTCGATTTTAGTCACGCGATATATTTTTTTTATGTTAGTGATTCCATCGGCAGAATCATATTGAAAAAGTGTATATCTCAGGATAAGAGAATTTCGCAAATTACAATCGTGAAACCAATGTTCTGCGCCAAGGATTTGCGGAATGAAAGAACGGGACAAAAAATGAAAATTTGTTATCACTGTGAATACTCTTCAAGGAATGCACATAATTTTGAATTAGGACTGAAACGTGTTTGAGCATTTCATTTCAAGACTCATGTACAACTTTTATTGTTATTGAAATTTATTTTCGTGCATATTTATCGATTGAGACAGAAATGTTACAATCTTTTCTATACAAGCTTTTCTTTACAAATACATTCAAGAATTCCCGATAATCAATTTTTTAAATTTTCAAGAACATTATTGGAATATTTTAAAGTTGATATTCCGTTGCAAATAAAAACGTTTAACCGCTTTATTATCAGCATATGAAATATTTACATTTGAGAATTTCGGTTTGTAAGAAAACGTCAGAATTAAGAAAACAGTAGCAGCTTTCTGAAATTGTCGAGGTTATTTATACTTCCTGGAAGACGAAGGGTCCTGGCATCTAGTTACATTTTGGGAATAGGTATTTACTGTTGTTAATATCCCGCTTTCATAAACTTACTTTTTTATATCACCTCTGAGACTAAAAATTGTATTTTTAATGATAGAGGTAGTTGTAGTTGTGCCCCTCAAATGTAGCTACAAATACCTTGTATGATTGCAAGAAAATAGGCTCACCTTCAGTGCCGTGATATTACTTATCACGAAGTCCAAAAGGGCCCAAATCGATGGGACGAATAATGCATTATTGTGAGATGAATTCTTGAATAAACTAGAGGTGTTAAAACAGCATATGCTTTCTCGCATTTGTAACGGTTATGTAATATTATAATGCAACATTTTTTTAGATACTCCTAGCAGCACTCCCAAAATTTCATTACCAATCATTGCGCTTGAGGTGCCTAAACTATCTTAAGGTTTATAGGTACACCAACACAAATTATGCGTTCCAAAACTCCGTTCCATACAGTGAGAAACATTATCCCCCAATAATGAGAAATAAATTTATGAATTTCAAACTGCCGTGTCGCGCGATGCCGCTGTCGTATTCGACCTGATATCTCGTGAAACTCTCTTCAGGATAAGCAGCGCGAATTTGCAATTTCGAAGAATTAAAAAATCACGCGAAACTTCTTACATTTTAAAGAAGTATTTACGAACTTTTTTGAAGATTTAATTTTGAAGAAAATATTTCATTAACTAAAATATATCTGTCCTCAATATTGTAGTTTTGCAATATTACTTTTCTGTAATTTTCTAAAATACAGAGTTCACAGAAAATGGGACCTGCGCGATATCATAATAGTAATTGGCTTTAATTGAGATAAAATAAGAAAAAAATTGGAGCCTTTTTGAGGAAATAAATTTTAGACGGGCACATAGGCAGAGCAATAGACAGGCAGACCGATAGCCATGCAGACAGTAGGACAGTCAGACAGACAAAATGACAGACGCATATAGACAGATGTTTTACCGTAAACCAATATTTCGGTTCCAAGTCCCCACAAAACGTGGAATCTGACTGTAAAAAGTGTTAGAGGAAGTAATTTACTATACAGTAATTATCCACTTTATCGATATCAGAACTCCTCAATACAAGTTTTTCTGTCAAAAAAACACCGTATTTTGCCGCGAACAATACATTTTTAAAAACATGTTTTTAAAAATTTGATCTTTAAGCAGGTTTACTACATTTATATAAAAATATAAAGAAGTATATTTTGTGTAATTTTTTATTGAAGCCATTTTTTAAAAAAATTCTCAAAAAGGCTAAAAAATGACGCAGGTCTTATTTTCGTTGAAGTCTGAGTGTTCAAAAATTGAAAAGTTATAGAGAATGCGAGAAAGTGTGTGCTGTTGTAGCATCATCAGTTTTCTATATCTATCGCACTTGCGAACAATGTCTTGATTTTATAAAACGAATTTTCTCATTTAGGGCATTTCTTTTCCATCTCTTGTACGTCGAATGGGACTCAACATTTTTTTCTCTCAATCGCTAACAGCTTCGGATTATTTGCGCAGTTTCGGACAATGTACACAATTCGCTTTCTAGTTATTTGACGTTCGTGCAGAGCGGCAGAAAAAAAAAACGATAGTAGCAACCTACAAGAGTTTACAGGATACTAGAGGTCGCAGAATAGGATTCGGAAATTCTATAAATAATAATAGACGGCGTGAACGTCCTGCGGTGTTGGCAGCCACGCCTGCAAGCGTTCGCATGATCGGCGGCGGTGGCGAGTACACAAGTATTTTGTGTAATATTCATGCCTTCGGCCATGCCAATGATTCTGCCCGCCCATGCGGCAAATTGCATTTTATGATTGCGTCATCCCTACCGCTGTGTCTGCGTCCGGGACGACGAGGACGCGCGCTGGGGAGCGGGCGTATTCGGGTTGCCTCTGCAGCACGGATGCGCAACAGGCTGCGTGAGCCATGCGGTCTATAACTCTGCCCAAAAGGCCCTTTTACACGGTACATTTTTCTGCAGATTCTCTTACAAAAACCGTACAGATACTTCAAGATCTCAAACTAGAAGAACATAAGCCAAAAGTCGTGTTTACAAGGTCTGCACGTTTTCTTTACGATTTGCCATTGTACGCCGCCAGGGACTCCGCATGAACACAAATGCATTGTCACATTGCCCCATCCGAGTACATTGATTCCCGTCATTTGTGTACGTGCTTCTGAGCTACTTTATTAATACTTTTTAACGTGGAGAGAAAAAATAGAAAGGCTGCCATCTTTTTCGCTATAAAAATGATTGGGGCTGCGAAGGTTTAGAGTGCGCGGGAAAGCGCTCGGAATAGACGAAGTCTTGGCATAGAATAAAGACCTCTTCAGTCTATGGTCTAGATTAGAGTACCTCTTTAGTCTATGGCCCTTGCTGCAGAGAGAGAGGGGGAGAGAGGGAGAGAGTGATTGTAGTCGGGGCGATGCGGGCAGAGCGAGCGGGCGGTAAATAAAGCGCGCGGTCCAAAGCGGGTAATCAGTTAGACTCATATAAAAGTGAATACGGTCAACTCTTATTGTAATAAACCTCTTGGGTCTAACATTTTTGGTTTACTAATCTGATAATTCCAGTATTATCACTTTTCAACGATTATTGGGTACTTTATTTCAGAGATACAGTACAATATCTAATCTCCCCTCAATTCGAAATTTCAATATCTTCGTGCTTTCTTTACCCTTGATTCTACTTTACTTTTTCTAAATATCTTAATGCTTATCCTTCAGTGCCCCTTCAATTTTGGAGCACTTCATTTTCGTACCCTATTTGCCGCCACATTTGTTTTCATTTCACCATACTCACGATGTACTAGGTAGATCCAATTTTACTAATTTTCAATTTGTGTCTCCCGACCACTTGGTTTTCAGGGTGGACAGAATTGTTTCTGATAGGCTGAAGCAATTCCTTCAGTAGCACGGTTCACTCTATCACTTTCTTTTACAGTAAATTTAAAAATACTTCACGAAAACCTCTACATCTGCAAACCCGTGTGTTTTACGAATTCGAGGCACTGAAACAAAATGTGTTTTTTTTTCTGGATTATGTTTAGTACAACTGATGTTGAGAATTCACTATAACCAAATATTCGAGTTAGTCATGTGTGTGGATCGGTATCAGTGACTTGACTTTGGTAAAACGAAAGTTCCTTATATCCAAGTTCACTCTATCCAAACTTTACTACATATCTACTAATGTATCTGTGTATGTTTTACAAATCATTGTGAAGTGTTGGATAATTTTGAGTGGCCGAGAAACGACATTGAATTGCGTTTGTTACTCTAAAATGTGTGTGTGTTTTTTAACAAAATTTAATTTAATGTGGGTGGAACGAACAGTGTAGGCGGAGCGGATGGGAGGGATAAAGAGCAGGGAAAGTGAAGTGGGGAAGAGGTCGGAGTATGACCGATTAAGTGGTCAACACTGCGAGGGCTGAACTGGTGAAGTGGAGTAGCGAGGTCAGTGAAGCGGCGCAATGATGGTGGTGAACCTGGAGAACGGGGCTGGTGAAGCGACCGGACCGGGGCTGGTATAGCGATCGCAGCGAGGCTGGTGAAGTCAGCGGGATAGCTGAAGAAGGTGAGATGGAACTAGAGAAGAGCGTGGAATGGAACTGGTAAAGCAGGTGGAGGCGGAACGGGGTTGGTGAAGTGGCGTAGCGGACCGGTAGAGTGCAATAGGAGTGGTGAAGAGGGCGGAATGGAATGAGTAAAGAGTGCGGATTGGTGGGATGGGATTGGTGAAGTGAGCGGGGCACGTAAAGTAGGCGGAGAGCTGCTGGAGAAGCAGATGGGGCGGGAGGAGACTGAGGAGCTGACGCATAACGGACGTGAAGCGAGTTGAGCCGGCCGATATTTCATTTATATTCCTTTATCGGCCACATGCGTCTTTAACTCCTGTTAACATGCAACCCTGCAGGTTTGTTAAGTGCACTTGTACCTACCTGTATGTGAAGAAATTTAACATCCTTAGCAATGTAAACAACTGTCGATTCATCGCAAGTCAAATGTTTGTTAAGGAAAAAACATGACGATGTACAAAACAAATCTGATTCAAACAATTCAAAAGTAATTGGTTTGAATTTGGTAAAAATTTGGTTTGGGGAATAATTATTATTAATTGTAATATTAATAATAGTACAATTAGACAAATGTATAATAGGTAATTTAACATGATTTTTCTCAAATTCCACCAAATCAAACTACTTCGGTAAATGTATTTACTGACGATGTGAAGGTGTCACCACTGGAAGTCAACGCGCCAATTTCCTAACCGAACGTCATTTCTTTGGGTTCAGGAGAATTATTTGCATCCATCGTTCTCGAACCACGGTATACGATTATTATTTATATAGATATATCGCAAGCAACACCCCACAATGTCGTACTAGCGTGCCGCAGCAACAGAATGAATGTATTAACTATCGCAGTAATGTCGTAACTTTTCGCATAATTAGTGAGATTTTATGGTGACCGATAAAATGCTGAATATACCTAGAAATGATACAGTGTTATTACTGCCTCGTCCAAATTAAAAATTTCGGCTCTACGCTCCGCCTCGATTTTTAACTTTTGGCCCCGGCAGTAATCACGCTCATAACATTTCTAGGTATGTTAATAGCTATAACACTCCAAGAAAAAACATTACCAGCAAAGAAAGAAAATCGGCTTCCCTGTTCTACAGAGGGAAACTTGTTACGCGGGCGGGGCCGGAGGTGGGGGTGGGGCAGGGGTGCGAGCCGCACGCGACGCGACCAGCTGCGGCCGCGACACCAGGTAAAAATCACCGTAAAAAGCGCGGCCATTTAATTACGACTATGAATTACCGTGCCCCTCGGTGCAGGTACGCCGGACTTTGTTTCCGTTTTTATGCGTAACTCAATGGTTTTGTGTAATACGTTCATACACACAAATAGTATAATTTTAAAAAGTTATAATTGAATTGCATATTTAAATATTTGACAAAGCATTATAATATAAAAGACAGAATAGCCGCAAAGTCCCAACAATGGGCACCTCTGTAATCCTGTAATCACGCGCGTCATTCAAAACAATATCAACCAAACATATGGGCATTCGCTACGCTGCTGGTGTTTTACAAATGCTAGGGGCTGGCTCCATCAGTGGATTTAACCGAATTTATTCGTGTCTTTTCAGAGGGCCTCGGCTTTGTTCCGCGCCGTGTTTGCTACGCAAATAGAGCGCATTAGAGGTCAAAGCAAAGGAGCCTTTTTGGGTCACACTGACTGTGAAATGATTACTAATTAAATAGTCGTAGTTCCTATGTTGAACGATAAGTCTGTCAATATACATATGTCGCAATGGTATTTGTGAAGTTCAGTAATTGACACTCAGTGTCGGAGTTTGAGGGTCAGACTATTAAAAAAACGTTGAATGGTATGTCATGTGTAATTTTTACTTGTAGTAGAAAGCAATATAAATTAAAAAAATAACCTTAATACAATTTCCAAATTGATGTAACTTTTGGAGTCGATATGAATATCATCAATAAAGTTCCTATCGGTGAAAAAAATATCGATTTTTTTATAAAAGCTAATTTATTTAAAACACATAGCGTTAAAGCGAACTACCACGTATTTCACCTGTGGTTATCTTTTTGAATGTTAATGTGTGTCTTCTTATAATGAATGGCGCCAAGGTCTTAGAAATGTGAAACACCTTATGAGGCAAGACCTCCATAATAAATACGGACTACCAGGATCGATGCGAACATTCCGCTTTTTGTATTAATTGTTTTGAAGATGAAAATAGTTTTACACGGTGTCTCAACTTACAGCGATTCTGGGATCCCGTGCTAAAGGGTGAGGAACCTTCCAAAAACGTAATAAAATATCCATCAAGGTCTCACTCTGTGTATTCGAGCATTAAAAACATTACTTGTTTCTTTTTTTATGCGTAACTCACTGGTTTTGTGTAATATGTTCACACACAAATAATATAATTTTAAAAAAAGTTATAATTGAATTGCATAATTAAATATTTGACAAAGCATTATAGTATAAAAGGCAGAATAGACGCGAAGTCCCAATAGGAACACAAAAATATGGTTTTAAGGTTCTCAGACTAAGCTTTTTCGAGCTATGCTCAATGGTAAATTGTATTGCATGGTAATGTGGATTGCAGATTGCATGTGCACATCACAATTTTGATAATTAATTACTAAATTTGGGTGGGGTGTAATAACCGCACAACTTTTCTTGACCGATGAATTGAAGAAATGCGGACGAAGTGGGGGTATTAGTTCCAAAGTCGGCCACTAGAGTAATTTAAGTAATCCTCTGGAAAATCACAATCAATAACAATTATTCCTTCATTGATTAAGAATAAACGAATATTCCATTTCCAGAAATAATTCATTACTAAAATGTGTGACCTGTGTATTAACAAATTTTTCTCGATAGCTTAATAGATTTTTGCTCTCTGATAGAAATGTTCTATCTCCGATTTGTATTTAAAATTGGCCATCACATTTTGTAATGCATGTCTGGTTAATTTCTTGACTTAGGAAGCGGTTTGAGTTGGTTTTGCTGAAGTGACAGATCTTATTTTATTCGAATAATTTCTTCTCATCAATTGTGACAGTCTAAAGAGTAACTAACAAGGCAAACATTTTTTAATAAATTAATAACTATAAATCAGCCTTTCATACGAAGATCTGTGTAAAGTTGATGGAAATAGTGTGTAAAAATATAATTACATAGAGTATGGTAAATTAGTTTCCTTGAATGTTACCTTTACCGGACGTTTTTGGGGATTGGATTATTGGCTCTTTTTCTCTTTATTCGACATATCGTGGAAATACTAGCTCCAGTATACACTGAAGTCAGATCTAAAGCGTTTCTCAAAGGATACAGCAAAACCTAGTTTCCCTTTTCTCTTTCAGAAGAATTCGCAACTTTTTCCATAATTTTGCGGTCGTCACTAGTATACGTCCTCTGAACTTTCTCATGAGTTTGAGGTGCCTCCCTTGAAGGACCTCGGCATGCCTTAGCCATTTCTTTAGATATTATTGAGAATAAACGCGAAGAGAAGTTCTCGACTTTGAAAGCAACTAGCTATGACCAGCTCCTGTTTTGCGCCAACAAAGTTTTAATGTTTGGAATGTTGTCATCAGTGCGAGCTTTTGCCTTAAACTGTTTATTGCTCAAGGGAGGGTGAAGCAAGGTCATCGGTCAAGAAAAGTTGCGCGGTGATTAACACAAGTTTAGTCATCGATGGTAGTGGCCCGTATAAATGCCTTTCAATCGATGACACATTTCTCTTAATCAAGGAAGTGTTTCGTCTGGAAAAGGGATATCTCGATTAAAAATTACAAGTGCGCTGCAGCAGCAAAAATGCTGCTTTCGAGTGTGTGGAAAATCGAGCAGAGAAAATCAGTTGTTCTAAAACAGCACATGTGAAAACTTAAGTTAATTTCTTCCTCATTGTATGATAGCATCTGTGTAATAAGCAATGACGCACTGAGTGTATTTAGCAGTAACATCTGATATGAGATATTGAGGATTAACATAATCTGATATTTCCTTTTTCTGTCAAAATCAAAACTTTCATTGTTTCGTATTTTTTCGAGTTCCTGAGTATCTAACGAAAACATAGACATCTCTCTTAAGACTGGAGTTGCAAAGTTTCCTTTCAATTTCTGTGCGCACTAGTTACAAATATTATCCAATTAGGTTGCTTTGGATATAGTATTTTTTGAAGTACTAGTGAAACGCGTACCAGCTGCCGCGCTTAGACATGAAATTCAAGTGAATATTGTTGATTGGAAGTTAATTGGAAGTTAATTGTTGATTTTCATTAACTTTATGATTAAACTAGCTGAGGTACCCGGCGTTACTCGGGCATTTATTACAGTAAATTATCATACAGAAAGTGGAATTCAATATTTTCATGCCCTGCGACGGGACCTACCTCTATCTCTTCCATTGTATCGCTTCTCCGCCCTACTCCCTACCATGCTCTGCCCGGCCACGCCACGATAGCTGTCTTCTCTTGACGCCCATTTGGAAATTTCCGGATCCCCTCGATCACTTTTCCACAAATAATTACATTTTTCTTATTTGAAGTTCCAGTTTCTAAACATTCACTTCATAACTAAAAGAAATAAACAAATCTAAGCTACAAAATAAAATACTTGTGAACTCACATACATAATTTTTGTGAAGTTTTATATAATATTCCAAAACTATCAATAAATTGTCACGTTGTAAAACTTATCCTATTTTTATATTTTTTCTTCTATTGTATTCATCAAGAAAGTTTTGAAATTGATCTGTCAACTCGTGACCTTGAAGGGACTTACTGTTTTAAGCTGAGTATAACACGCAGAAACCATCTCTGTCTAAAATCTTCGAAAAAATAATACTTCAACGTCTGAAAAAACACCTGCAATTAACAAAAGCAATTCCAAGAGAGCAGTTTGGATTTACTGAACACATCTCCACACAACACCAACTCCTCAGAATTACAGAACATCTCAACACAGCATTTCAGAAAAAACATCATTCAATACTCATATCACTTGACATATCACAGGCATTCGATAGAGTATGGCACCAGGCACTAATTTACAAATTAAAGAAAATCGGCACTCCACAGTATATCACTTCAATAATCGAAAACTATTTATCCAATAGAACCTTTGCAGTAACAATTAACAACCATCATTCCAACTCCAAGTTAATCAAAGCAGGATTACCACAAGGATCCCCCCTCTCACCCACACTGTTCAATCTCTATGTAGCAGACATCCCCCAACATCCAACAGTAAAAACAGCACAGTTTGCAGACGACACCCTTATATTCGCTTCCAATCACTCTCTAATTAACATTAAAAACAACATACAATTGTATCTAAACCTAATAGACAGTTGGTCATCCAAATTAAAAATAAAACTAAATCCAAACAAGACGGCAGCAATTTTTTTTGCTTTAAGGCCATACACTTCACCAACCACATTAACGTTAAATAACGAGCCCATTCCATGGTACCCCCCAAACAAACCCATTAAATATTTAGGACTGCACTTGGACACCAGATTGAATTGGAAACAACACATAGACACCAAAATAATTCAAACTAAAAACAAACTTCATCAACTAAAATCCCTAATTAATAGGAATAAATACCTTCCATACAAAGCAGCAACAATACTCTACAAAAACATAATCAGACCGACTCTTCTCTATGCCTGTCCAGTATGGATTAATGCTGCAAAAACAAACATCAACAAAATTCAAATAGTACAGAACCAATTTCTACGTACCATCACTAATGCACCCTGGTTCATATCAAATCATCAATTACATAATGAATTCAACCTCGACCTCATCATTCACCACATCACTTACCTATCCCATAAGTTCTTCTCTAATATTCACCATATTCAAACATTATCCCTATTCAACCTCTGTAAGAACCCCACTCATCCCACTCGCATCAAAAATAAATATCCATTCCACATATTTTGTAAATTATTTTCAGACCTAGAATAATATTTACGAGGTGTCATCATGGTTTCCTCAACCACTGTATTAAAGTTAAGTTAGGTTAAGTGTTATAAGTTAAGCCATCTCTGCATATGTATAGTTTTATAGGAACTAATCTATGTATAAAAACAATCAAATAATAAAACATAATAAAAATAACATGCAGAAGTTCATGCACGGGTGAGGTAGTATGTAGATCCGGAGTAATAGTTATAGATGTCATAACGTAATTTATGAATCATAATCATAAAAATAAATATAAATACTTGTTGTATCTATTCTGAAACATAATTACCAGTTTTTATAATTATGAATGCGACACAAATATATATATATATATATATATATATATATATATATATATATATATATATATATATATATATATATAATGTCCTATGTGCTAGTAACATGTAGTATAAAACTTATTTGTTCAGGTAAATAAATTTATCATACGACTGATACATTAGAAAACTAATGATCCACCAACAGTACATTATGTGTAAATAATAATTTGACAATGCACTGAGCCACATAACAAAACAATATTAGCATCATTATTTTATCTCAAGTCAAAGATATATGAATCCTGAAATCTGAATAATAGAAACTAAGGACTTCCAGATATTATTTCCTTAGACAAAAATAATTTAGAGTAAATTAGTTTTTGCTAATTTTTTTCAGAAAAAAATGAATGAACTCATTCATTGGGAGCAATTGATATACAAAACAACTTAACGGATTAGTCTTAATATGTAAATGATCATTCCTAAATTACTTACCACTTCACAGAAATCCATCTCATATTGAAGAAAAATGTTTACTGACTTTACAAAAACATAAATTACTTTCCATTTTTACAGTTAGTACAGGAGAGCTGAATAACTGAAACTAAGAACTTTGTAAATAGTCAAATTGAGAGTCCTAATAAACAGATGCCCTTCTACTTATAGAATTATTCACATTTCTCCCCTTCTTGAAGTATTATTTTCAATGGGACAAGTACTTCAAGTCGATCTTCCCTCTGAGTAGTCGATTCAAAATTTTAGTAGACTGCCCATCTCTTGGCATTTGTAATCTGTTTTGACAATTGTGACACTCGTTTGGTCAAACAATTCAATTGTCACAAATTTCTGGAAAAGAAAACGTTGTTTAGATTGTATACTATATCTACATATTATACATTGTACATTACTGTATATTCTGTACTGTATATTATTGTACGTTTTATTCTCTCAACCTACCTCAATTATTAAACACTTTCTAACTCACAATGATTTCCTTCCACTTTATATATAACACGGGCAAAGAGCAATGCATGAACATTGACATTCTTTACCACTTCAGTTACGGCTTCCTTTCAAATGTTCACACACGGGCCTTCACACAACCTTATTCAAACTCCAATGAATTTCGTAATTATTCTGGACATTGATGAAATCAATAGTAGATCTCAGACGTCATCCTCTGGTGGCGCGCAGCTAAACTATTGGCATTGATGCACTCTTGACTCTGTGATGTAAAGCCAGGCGAAAAATGTCCAGAAAAGTAATTATTTTGAAAATTTATTACTGATTATGTTTTTAAATCATAGCCTATAGTACTCCAGGCCTTTAAAGGATGCTAGCACAAAAGTTTCATCGGCATTGATCCAGTAGATTCAGAGATTACCGCGCTGTAAGACAACGCACTTCTGCCTTTATATATTAGTTATAGATTAAGTTGTATTATGGACTGGATGGAAACAGTATTTTGGATTTTTTAAATCCCCCCCCCGAATTCCTGGGTATCTAATGAAAAGATAGACATCTCTCACATGGCCGGAGGCGGCATAGATTTCTTTCAATACCTGTACGCATCGGAAATTAGTAATATAGAAGATATTTAGTGTTTTTCTTTTTTATCGTATCTTTTTGGACACAGAATACTGTTAAAGGTACAAGATTGAACATACCTTTTTAGCCGTATGCTCTAGAGAGCAGTAGTCCCCGTGAATGATGAAAGGGAAGACTGGTGACCCAAATGCACGCCATCAATTTGAACCGAAATTTTAATATTACATAATGTTAATTTGTACATAATAAATAGTACAAATTAACTTTACTCTCGAAATAACAACTTGACATTCTTTGATGGCAGGAATATTATAATTTCAACATTTCATCCAATAAGAAATACGCACGACCTACTGGATGAATCGAAAATAATTTGAGGAAAGGATCTAATTTTGAAATTTTGATGATTAGTTCACTGAAATTATGTTTCACCCATGGGCTACTTAATAAGCAGACTAAATAATCAACTATGGAGATTCATTTCTCTAATTTATTTTTAGTGGTGCTTAGAAAATAAATGTGAAATCTTGTCAATTCTGACATTCCTATTTTCAGATTTTGACTTCGTCGTTGCTTATCAGAATACTTGCGGTATGGACGTGCGTTCACTCGGGGTGCTCATTCGCAACGTTAAATGTCTATAAGAAAATGACGTCACATCGGTGCGCCGCTAGTTTGCAACTACACTAGATGCAAAGGAGGCGATCTTTGATTTCAAAATAACGTAGATATTACTATAGTATTTCAATTATTTTTAAAAATGTTATTTATTTAAGTTGCAGATCGCGGCAAGAACAGTGTCACGTATAAAAATACCGTAATTAATTATGCTTATTTCGGTGTTTTATTTTTTTCCATTTATTTACTATTTATTTATTTATATATTTATTATTTTTTTATTTATTTTGCAAAGGCATCTCCGCGCAAGTTTCGTGCTTTATATACATATTGTATTCTCAACCTTCAGCTCAGTACAATTGCATTAGCATATTCACGGTCATCTCCACTCCCCTTTGTGTAGTATTGTGTCTGTTGCGCGCCTACCTCGCACTTGTACTTTATCTGGGAGAATTCACCCCGAGGTGGGCACCTGGGCGACTACCCCTTTCTGCAGCACCACACTCGCACAAGTACGTCCGTGGACTGGTAGCTGGGTCCCGCCAAAACGTAGTTGGCTACCTCACGACAACATCCTCAATTGATGCCTGGGTTGGGCCGCCCTGCCAGCTCAGAGCTACTTTCTATCTAGGCTAGTGCCGGAGTCAAAACTGCGTCCATCACATGTGCCAGGACAAGTTCCTCCTCTAACTATAAGTCCACTATGGCCACTGCCACGACGAAGCCGACAGCCCAAGTGGGGGCCATCCGAACTAAGATCCCGGCGGCTTAGGGCACCTTCCCGTCTCCTCGCAATCTCCATTGTGCTGTCGACGTATCGCCGGAATCTAGACAACCTGACGGGGGAGGGGTTCATGGTCCCCGCCTGGACTTCTGTATGTAGGATCCGGATCATTCCGGAGAACGTACTTCGCCCAATCCCGCCCAAAGGACAACGCGGCAGGAGCCCAACTGGTGGGTTACTGGGCGAACCCGGCAACACGGAGCCAACTCACTGCCAACTCATCGCCAACTCACTGCCAACTCACTGCCTCCACCTTGAAGCTATCGACATGAGTACCGCCATGAAACTTAGGGTCCGGATGGTCGTTTACAAGTCTCCACCAGAAACCATGCCTACCTCCGCGGTCATGAATTTATCTTGCGGGGTCTCCTTCGTGCGACATAATAGAATATCATAGCTTGGTCTCCCACTTCACTGCAGGTGCGGTTCGCGGGAGTGACTCAGAAATTCGCCTGCAGACTCCGTGAACGGCCGCGCCGAACCTCGGGCAATCAACGTGGCTACCAGATTGAATGTTCTGGAATATTTCGAATCAATGAATTAATTGGAGAATCAGCTCCCTCTTTAACTTACTATATGCATTTGCGTTACAGCAAAGTTCAGTTAAAATCAGAATCGATGTATTCTCCGTCGCATGTGGACCTGTTTCACGTGTCACGTAAAATTTAATTGCTTCTATACTAATTGAAGTCCTATTTTATTCAGTTTTGGTACCAGAACTACTATGCATGTCGTTTTAAAGTGTATTTTAATAGTGTGGTAATTGCCAAGAACACGAATTGTAATTAACCTTGTAATTTCCATTATAAGTTATAAACTGTACCTGCTTACCGAGACATGAAAAGAAATTTATGCCGCGCGCCCACTCCAGTGTTCGTCGAACGAAACTGTGTTTCGTGTGTGGGCAGAACTTCTTTCGTGCGTGTGAAGTGCATGTAAATGACGATTACTATCAGTGATATCTTCGCCCCCTCTCTGCGGGCAAACTCTACCAGACTGCCACCTCATCATACAGTTCACGTTCACTCGTTATTGATCCATGCACTTCGCCGGTCGCATCGACTGCAGTGGTCATTAGCAACTTAAACATATTACAGCGAAAATAACATTACAGGCACATCATTGCATCGCTAGACGTATACATATTGCAAAACTATTTCATTGTATAATTCCCAGCCATTAATTTCCTTGTGAATAAAACAATTTATTACAAAAACAGAAAGTTGTATTACGAAACAATAGCATTCGATTGCTATTCCTTATAGTGAGTTAGGTAGGTGGACAAAAAGAAAAGTGTTTGACCACAGGTTGCAAGAAATATTCAAGACATTGATTGTCTTTCAGATATGAATTTGTGTGGACATTGGTAGCCTTTCGGATAATGATAATGGATTATTACAATTATTATTAAATGACAATAATTAAAAATAGTTATTTATGACACAAGTAGTAAAAAAACGTTTCATTTTGCGAGTAGGAAATGTTGCGACACGAGGTCGATAAACCGAATGGTGGAATGCTACGACCAAAATGAAATTACTTTTACCACGTGTGTCATACAATAATACCTTCGTTTTATTTTTATTCTAGTACACAAGTAACTCAATGACACATTAAGGCCAGTAGTACCTGATGCGGTCAGGCGAAAATATTTTGTTTTCTTTGTTGCATTCACAGATTTATATGAACACTTAACATCGACTCACTTTTAGCACTAGTGCTAAAAATTGAATTTTTAGGAGCTGTTCATTAAAAATGATATTATACATTCTTAATAATGCGGTGATTCTAACACATTGCAAATGGAAAACTGCAAATATATTTTCAAAATGTACATAAAATATTTACAAATCAAATATTGAGGAATATATTGCAATAAGAAAGAAATCTCTAGCTCTAACATTGCAAATGTAGAACGAATTCCAAAGAAAATATAACTTTTGCAATTTTCGAAAATCTAAGAACTTTAATAAAAATCTGATCTACGCCATACTATTAAGTAAATTTGAATGTAGTCCAGCAAAATCTTTGAAGAGAAAATGAGAATATTTTTCTCACAAAACATTGTTTACTTTTTTAATTGTCAGGATTTCAATTAAAATTATGTGAAAATGTCTCGTATTTTAAAATCAATTACATGGCATTATTTAAAGATCTAATTGTGAAGTACCTTGGAATTAAAACTACTTTTGCAAACTGGTAAGACGCGATCTTTTACATGATTATTGATACATAAAACACTTTTTTCTCTATCAAGGATTCTGACTACCATACGACGTATATGAGAAAGTAATTTGCTACGCAAAAAATACACTTTTTTTCTATCAGAGGCCCACAATGTGTTTTTTCTGTCGTTAAATCGGCACTTTTTCCTGCAGCATTCAATTTTCCCTTCCTGTGTAAATATTAAATTTACAAATCATTCTACTGTTGTTGTTTTTTTTTCTTTTCAAAAAAAGCCCATATCCCAGATCTCTCAAACCACAGATAAACAAAGAATATCAAGAGTATTGATATCTAACTATTCAACGGTATAATTACAAAATGTTTATTCTAAAATATTGTTATTTTAAAATAACACTAATTTTTAGAACTTTGGACATAATTCACAGCTATTGAAAATGATTTTATCTGAGCTTCCTTGCGAGAAGAACACATTCAACTAAACAAAGAATAACTAGAACCTGTACATTTTGGTACATTATTAATTATATTGTAAGCATTATTTTATTTTATTTATGATTTTGCAAATTTGTATAACCACATTGCTCTCTCTTGGGAAGAATTTTAATGTCTTACGACTTCAAAGCATTTATACCTTTTAATATTTTGTTGTGTTCTTAAACACCCTTCACTTGAAGTTCATTTTTGTTTCGTGCGAGCTTCTGCTGAGGCCCCATTATCATAATGTCAATTCCTTTACTCCATGTTCCATGAACTGGCATGTACATCTAGATTTGCCTTCATGCAGCCTTCTCTTGGGGAATATACCTGAACTTTATTGCTTTTTCCATAACGACAACGAAATTATTATGCACTCGTGCGCTGTTGGGAAGGGAAAGTTAGTCTACACGGAACAAAAACCCACGGCAGAGGCGGTTTAAGGGCGGGGAGGAGGCCAGGGTAGCAATAGCCGTGCGATCACAATGCCACAGCCAGACTGCCCTAACACGAACGAGGGAGAACAGTTTTGCAAACTTTTATCCCCCATATTGTTCGCATAAATAAACATTTTCCCTCTGACGGGATAATGAGGATATTTTTCTGCAAATTTCCTCCGGTACAACTCTCTCGTCCACCTAAAATACGAGTACCTCGCTGTGCACCTAAGGCGAAACGGTTGAAACAAAAATAATAAATCGCTTTAGTTCAAACGCGAAACATGTGTAGTAAAAAAGAAGAGTTACAATTTTAAAACAAAAATGTTCACATATACATGAGTTAACGTGCAGTATGTAGCTTGAGCCCTTTTTCTCTTGCAGTAACAGACTGGTAGAGAAAGTAAACATACCTATGGCGAAAATAAACACTGTCAGAATAATACAGAAAGGCGATCGGTGCCAGAGAAACAAGCAATGTGCGCTTTAGAAAACACTGTACGGCAAAGCCTACAGTTGTTTTTATGATCGTTTTTATTTTAAATTGTAGCAAAAAAATATTCTTCATCATAGTCGACTCGTGTTTGTGTTCAATCCAACTTTTTTATCACTCTAAAGGATCTTACGCTTCGGCGCTAAAGCATAGTGTCCCTATACATTTGATAAATTAATATTAACGAGATTTTACCGTAATGTAACCTAATCGAAAAAGACTATGTATGATTTCGTTTATATAATTAAAACATCGTCATTTATTAAATTCGCAGCATTATTTAATTATCGGACCGCTGTATTTATCGCTAGAATATACGTATTCATTTGATATGCGGCCATTGTATTAATGCAATTTCATATTTCATTAGAATAAATATTCGCGGGGTCATGATGGCACAAGCGCATGGTAGCGCTCACGACCAAATGAGTACGAGGCAATTCAACTCGAATTCGCCCTCACCCCTCACCCCTCCCCTAAGGCGATACGTTCATTGAGCAAAGACATTTTAAAATTAAAATAAACAAATGTACATAATGTATCTTACTAGTCTGCTGTTGACATCATGATTGTTCCTAAACGAGAAAAGGTTCATTTTATAACCGTTTAAGGATGTAAGTGTATTTTTTTATTTTCTAAATGAAGGTAGAAACGATTATCCTTTTACGTTTATTAATAATCTACAATGAAGTTATATTCATTATTTTTAATGAAATGCATAATAGTTGTGGGGGATGTACGATGTCATTCTCATGCAACACATAAAATTAGAATCATTATTCATCTAGCATTGAATAGGCAAATAGTTTGAATTTTAAGGAAATGAGCTCATTGAAAAATTAATGGTTCTATTAAGTATGTGATCTGGATAGTACGTGTAATTTTTGTCCCATAAATGACATTTATAGATTCTACCATTGTTTGAAATTAATAAATAGATACATAAAGAGATAAAAAGTTCTTGAAAATGATTTCTTACAAGTCTTAATATGGTTGGCATCATTAAAAACAAGAGACATGCAATGGATCCATTGTTCTATTTAAACGTACAAACCTTAACAGGAGCAGGCACTTGTCTTAACACCAACCCACCAAGTATATCATTTTGAAATCTAAATTTATTAGTGTAAACGTCACCAATGGTTTTCAGCTTTCGTGAGTAATTTGTTTTGCCTCTAAAATTTGCGTATACCACAAATTGCGTAGTAACATCAGATTATGTATTTCTAATAATATTTTCATTTATGGAGATGTAATGCATATGCGTATCAATGTAATGCGTTTCTTTCTTTAATTCATTTGGCTTCGTTGCGTAGGCTTCCAAAGACCGGTGTCTATTGACTCTTGACTCTCAGTAATACTGTTAAGCAGTAAAAGTTTTAAAGAAAACATCAAATTGTTGGCCGAAACCTCAGCCAAACATGCGAAAATGCGGATCGTCTGGGAAGCCAAGAGTCAGTTGACATGTGCATGTACAGCGTACTTGGGTCAGATCGGGACAATTTGAAATACATAAATATAACAAAATATAATTAGCACTCTTTTTCGAACTAAAATAATATTTTTTTTCTTACTCAAAGAAGTATATCTCTCTTTTACATAACATTCTTTTCAACTTCAGATTCCCGATTTGACTGATTCAGTTCTGTTCTAGCAGCGGCAAAGTACGAAACTTAACTAGGAAACTATGTAATTGTCACCACTCTGACACCTTTTTGGACGCATTTCAGAAGTATGTTCCGTAATAGTGAAGTATTTCAAGTTGTGACCTTGTTACTGAGTAACAAATTTAATTATCTAATAAGCCAAATTTGTTTCTGAAAAGTACGCAAAAAAATTGCGAAAACTCTTTGTTTGTTAGAACAACAAAGCATTGGATTGAAACGTCTCGACTGGCAAGTGCAAGTGAGCTGGCCTTCGCCACCACAGCCGTCCCGGCGTCGGCGTGTGCACGCCCAACGCGTCCAAACGGATGCGCATTCTTTCTTGTTTCGAGCCAAATGAGCGGCGTTGCGCGGCGCTAACCCGTATTAATAGCCGGGGCTCTAATAAATGTTAGGACGGGCCGTCGCGCATAATAAGGAGAGCAATTGGGAATATTTCACGCTGGCCGCGCGGGGTTCGTTGCCGGGCCGCCTCCGCCGCCGCGCTGAAGCCACCACCACTGCGGGACGGCGCCCGCGCCGTAGTTCGCGAAGTCGCCGCCGTGAGGCGCCAGCTGTCGCTGCGGTCGCGACCCATCGCCGCGCTGTGCCGCCCGGTTCGAGGGCAGCGCTGTCGGCGGGCGAAAGGTGCTCGCTAGCAGGAGTTCTTTTGGATGTGGTTTGTTGTTGGTTTTTTTTGCCGGGATGTAGCTAGGTGGATAATTCTGCTTTCTAAATATATAAATACGATCTTAACTTGACAATAGAACATTGTGCAGAAGAGAATTCAAGTTCAAACGTCGGAGACTTTTTTTACGTTTTCGAAACTCAGGGACCAAGTCTTCACTGATTCTACATCCATGAACATTAAACGATTTTGAAATACAGTGAACTCTCGTTAGCACGAACTCGCTTAACACGAATTTCGCCGTAACACGAACAAAACTTCGGTCCTGGCATGAGATAACGATGATACAGATTTAAAATACTCGGAAAACACGGATATTTTTATAACACTAACACTCGATTGTTTCGGTCCCTTAGAATTCTTGTTAATGAGGGTTTATTGTAATATGTTTTGAGGGTCTTTAAAACTAGATGTTCAATTAGAGTACAGATAATTATTATTCACAAGGCATTAAACCACGAACGATTCACACATCTTAAGATACAGTCCGAGTGGATCTGTGTTCTGGCGAAGGAACTTTTGGAGGCGTCACGTGATTCAACCGGTCAGTAGTAATCATTCTTGATTCAACTGCATCAAACGAAAAATTTTCAATTCATTACTAAAAAGCGACATGTAATGGAATGGAAAATCTTAAAACTGTTTGCTGGGAGCTTTGTTTGGTACGTCGTGATACCTGCTGCGTTGGAGAATCAACATAAGATGCTATCCACTCGATCGTATATGGCACTGTTCGAAACGGCGGCGAGTTCTGACCGTACCCTAAAGTTGTGCAACCAGTTCATTCTTGAGTTTGATTATAACTTATACATTTGAACACAAATTCCACATTTAGTCTTAAAAATTCCGCAAAATATTGCTTCAAAAGCGTTCACGCCTTATCGAGATGGAATGTATCGATACTTACAATTTGTCAATTTAGAAAACTGTTACATAAAAATGTCTCCGGTGTTTGGCCTTGAATACCCTTCTCTCAAATCTATACTTCTCAAACGATGCGCTTTATCAATCTTTAAGTCATTCTTTCTCTTTCAATTTTATCTTTTACTTGCTGACCCGGCGAACTCTGTTCCGTCTTAACAGCCGGTCCCATCTTTTTCTCGCGTCGCACTCACTGTGAGAAACTGTACTATCCTTGTTGCACTCGTGATAATAAAGCAATTGCAGATTTGCGTTTTTCTCTCAAGCAAAGAAGAATTTAAAAAAAAACGCTTCTGCACAGAAAACTTAGGCGAAAAGGCGCGAAAACATACGAAAACGCGTGAAAACGTGCGAAAACGCATGAAAACGTGCGAAAACCCTCGAAAAGGTGCGAAAACCCGGGAAATCACGCGAAAACGTGCGAAATCACACGAAAACATGCCAAATCACGCGAAAACGTGCAAAAACGTGCGTTCTCACACAGGAACGCTGTCGAACGGGATAAACAGTACCCTATGTCCGTCTCCTGGCTCTAAGCTTCCTGCTCACCAAATCGGTACAGCCGTTCTTGAGTTATAAATAGTGTAACTAACACGACTATATATAGATATAACGGCGAACGAAAGGCGGCTATCATTATCGCCTTCTGTTATCAGTGCGGCGTTACAACAATGGGTTACAACAGGCAACAATGACCGGTAACATGCGAAATCACGCGAAAACGTGCAAAAACGTGCGTTCTCACACACGAACGCTGTCGAACGGGATAAACAGTATCCTATGTCCATCTCCTGGCTCTAAGCTTCCTGCTCACCAATTTTCAGCCAAATCGGTTCAGCCGTTCTTGAGTTATAAATAGTGTAACTAACACGACTTTCTTTTATATATATATAGATTATCTTTCTGATTTCTACGATTGTTTACCTTTATATCTTATCTTTCCTGCCTTCTTCAGTTTGTTTACCTTTATCACTGATGTTTCAAATGCATTCTTAAAAAAATATGACGTTTTTAATGTTTCAAGAGAGAATTGAACTATGTATTATGGCTGCGCTTCTTCTCTTAAACTTCTGTGATATACACCTTCATAAATATGATTTACCTTCTACGTTCAGACATGCGGTGACAAGTGCTCTAAGTCAAATCATTACTTAATTAAAAACCAATTCGCTTCTATCCTCAAACATGTAATACTGTTGTTGGAAAAATAAACTCTCTGATACATCCGCTACATTGTGTCTGAACAATTCGGTATAAATCATGAAGTTGCCTCACTCATGATACGAAAAAGTTAGAAAATTATAGACAGTTCAGTCTTACTTAGTTGTAATGTATTACTAATTTTTCAAATTTTGAAATCAGCTTTTTCTCAATACAAATTTCTAGATTGTACGTCAGCTGGTTTGAGAATTAGTGAATTTGTCAACATTCGGGAGTAAGAGGTTAAACGTTAAAAATAGGAAAGATTTTTGTGAGATTGTCAAAAAAAATATGGTGAATAATTTGATTGACTATTTTAATTCCTAATTATTTTAAACATTTTGCAGCATGGTGAACGGTCAGTAATTAGAAGCCTCCAGAGATGAATCGCAATATAGTGTATAATTTATAGTAAAAAAAGGTAAACTGACACTAGCGTACATACGATGATTGTTGCGCAGCAGTAAATTCACGCGTTAGTAGCTATCATAATTGACGTTTATAATTAAACATTTTTCTACTACATAGTATATCAGATGTAATAGTTCACGTGCGTCACATGCAGTTTTTACTATTTTTTGACAAAAAATCAAATCAAATAGATCATTCTTATGATTCACGTATTTTACGACCTACGAAATGTGTAGTTCATGTATGAAATTCAAAATACTTTAGCATCAAATCGTATGCAAATTACCTACATTTCCTAGTTTCATATTCAATCATTATTTTGCGAAATGTAGAATGATTTTAGGAAAAGAAATGAGGTTTAATAAAACAAGTGGGGATACAACAGCATATTCTTTCTCACATTATTTCTAACTTCCATTATTTTAGAAAATACAGTGAATGCAAGTAACATGAGAACTGCGCAGTTTTTAGCGTCGTCTACGATATCCTAGAGAAAAGAAAGAAAAATATTGGAGCCGTTTTTGAGAAAATAACTATTGTTTATTAATTGTCTACTTTTCACGCAAAATTACACGAAAACTATTCATACTTTCGAAAAGTTGTACACGATCTTATTTAAAGATATCTGTGAGAAACAGATTTTATTAACGAAAAACCACTATATTCAATAATGGTGTTGTAGGAAGACGTCGAAAAATGTTTCAACTTTTGCGATTGTGAAAAATTCAAAAAGTTCAACGAAAAAGAGAACTGCACTATTTCTTAAGCGTTATTTGCTCTAACCGAGAGATCATTTTTAATACAAAATTTGGAGTCTTTTTGAGAAAAAATTTAAAATGTTAATACTTCATGTAGAAAATTCCCCCCCCCCCAAAAAAAACAACAGAATATGCGTTTGAAATTCACCTGCCTCAAGTTCGACCAGGTCGGTGAGTGATTATCGGGGAAATTGATAGGGGAATATAAATTTTGGAGAAAATCGTTTGAACGATTTAAGCGTTAGAGTTGCCCACACACACCCTTTTTTACCGTCAACCAATTTTCTGTATCAAGGACTCACAAAACGTAGATTTTTGACTGCACAACGTTGTTGAAGAAGTAATTTATTACACACAGGTGCAAGATTAATCCCCTTTTTTATATCAGGGCCAGACAATACGAGGTTTTCTATAAAAAATCGCCGCATTGGCCGCAGCATTATATCTCTACGTAAGTACGTAGAATAACGAGAAACTAAAAACGAAATGCAATATTTTAAAATAATTAGTTAATGCTGTAGATTTAATAACGAATACATTAAAATATGCTATTTTTTAACTGTGAAACCCGGATCTAAATGAAGGAAAATGTTTCATGCCAATAGATGAATAGTGGTATAGATGAATTTTGGTAGCTGAGGTGAGCTGAGGTGAAATCGTAGTTACAGAATTTTTCTTTTTGATTTTCAAAGACCACCCTTGACGATTCTTTTCTGGTCTTCCTATTCTGTGAAGAATTTGACATATTTTCTACAATACTATTTTAATCTTTTTTCTCTTCTATCTATAGGTATACGCCAGTCAACTGATGATGGCAAAGGACATTATGTATTTTAAGCTACATGAAGATAGAAAATCATTTCGTGAATTGTTTCAGAAGATACCGGCAAGATGGGGGTGATAGAAAATTTGTGTAAATCTAAAAATCGTTTTGTAAAAACTGCTCCAATATTTTTATTTCATTTTTCTCTCGAATATCGTAAACGACGCAAAAAATTGCGTCGTGTCTACATAAGTAGAGGTGTCTATATAATTTTATTTTAAATAATGGTAGTATGCCGTATAACCTTTACGAAGATATTAGGCAACAAATTGCAAAAGTAAGTGGAGGTCAAGTAGGAGGAAGTAGGCAGGAAGAGGTCAATTATAAGACAAGTTTGTTATCACAAGATGTCAACCATACTACTTGAACAATTTCTCTGCCAGAGTTCCTAAAAGCACAGCCATTTTCACCCATGTCCCAACTTTACGTGCCTAGAGAGGAATCCATAATTTTCCCACAATGTTTCCGCAGTCATAAGAAATGCCGAATGGGATTATCGTAAGGAAGAAGGGGAGCAACATGAAAGAAACGGAATAATAATGGGGACGAGACGGCGGGCGCGACGGAGCGAGAAAAGGGGTTGGGAGGTATCACGAAAACGAAAAAAATTAAAAAGTCAAGTAGGGCTCTTTCGCCCGACGATGGTGGTTGTGATGGCAGAGGCACTCAGAGATGTAGATGGGGAGGAGGTGGAGCTTATGAAGACTGTAGTAGTGACGGTGGTGGTAGGAATGGCACAGTCTACGACAGGAACCTAATGGTGAAAGTGGCGTCGAAGCAGAGGACGGGAACTGGTTAGCTACGAAGGCGGCGGCGGTAGCGGAAGCGACGTGGGCGGCGACTTTGCATTGATTATTTAATGTTTCTCGACACGTCAACTACTAATGATCATTTGTCCCATAAATCTAGTGCATGTTATATCCTGGTGATGTCGGTGTCCATCACAACAACATGAAATCCTGCGCCGATCTACAAGCCGGCTTGCGTGATTTCCACCCGCAGAATGACACCGCCAGGTCCAGACGGACCAACTTCTAAGCTACTGACTAGCTTCCCGATAAGTGTAGCAGTGCACTGGTTGTAAGTGTGTGATGTGCATAGAGGTAAGGATGAGGAAGGAAAGATCGCTACGCCTTTCGTCTGGTACTGCTCAAAGAAACAATAGAAAACTAGCGATCAGAGCGGCAGGTCGCTAGAACTACCCTTCAGGTAATGCTTCAATTCGATGTAGCTAGCTGTAGTTAGCTTCGAAACTCCTCCATCGACGGAACTCGAATGCCAAGACCTCCAGGTCAGCGACGTTGGAGAGGGAACAGCAAAGCGGCCACGGGCGAACGCAGCCAGTGCGGCCACGACGATGTAGGCAGCAGTGGAAATGGCGGCAGCGCGGGTGGCAGGGGAGGGGACGACTGTATGGAGGAAGAGGAGGGGCGACGGGCCTTCTCGTGACAGGCGCAACCTTTTTAAAGAATCGCCGGAAGTGGATGTTGAGGCGGCGTTGCAGTAGTTCCGATGAGGACCGGAAGAGGGCGCCGCCGCGCCGGGAGGTGGCGCGGGCGGCGGCGGCGGGGGCGGGGCCGGGGACGGAGGCGGCGCAGGCGACTGCCGGGGCGAGGGGTCGCCAGGTACCCGACACCCCGCTCCGCGCCCCAAAGGCGGATGTCGGAAGCCGGCCAGATTTTTAAAAGGTATTTTGCCTCGAAAGCGGAGGTGGTAGAGGCGGCGCCACTGGGCCCGGAGGTGGCGGAAGTGGCAATGGAGTGTTATGGGAGGTGACGGCGCAAGGCGAACGGTGGGAGGGAATGCTTTATTTACTGGACATAAAGGAGGATTCTAAGGGGCCATTCAAAAATACTTTTGAGTTTAGTGGAGAAAGAGATTCCTAATAGTGAAGAAACTGAAGGGGTACGGGGTTGATTAAAAATGAATATTTTATTTTTTATTCATTACTTGTTATTTTATTAAAACTAGTTTTTAAATTAATATGAAATTTTATTAAAACAAAGAACTTTAAATTTTGATACATTTTATTTTAATAGCTTCACCCTAAATTAATTTTTAATAATTAAGAAATTATCTGCGTTAAAATTTGAAAATTATACAATTTAACCCAGAACTGCTACAAAGAGAATGGCTGGGTTATGGGAAAACAACAGTTTTTAATTTTTTGAATGGTTTTGACGACGGATTATTCCGAGGATCATGAACATACATTCAAAGCACGCCTTAAGTATTATTTTTTACATTAAATCATTGTTTAGCCAAGTATAATGTTTTATGACAGAATTGACATGTTTGAAAGTCAAAGGAAATAGGCAAACAAACTTGATAAATCATTTCTTTTGCATAGACGATAGGCTTTCATGAACTGACGAAAATATTTTTACGTAATTGTCCAAGAACATAAAATAAGAATAATGAACCTGCAATACTGAGCAAATCCTCAAAATGCGTGGCCATTTTAAAGGGTCTGATTCGTGACATTTAAACACATTTATGTACTGTTAATCTGTTACACCATTTTTTCAAAAACAAACTTGGTACCATTGCTTAAACGATTATATATTTCAGGCGAAAATACGTTTCAGTTTTGAGGTTGTTTCCAAAATAAGTTGTTTGTGTGTTTGGTCAAAATATTTTTCTCACAGCATTATCGAAAATAGGATGACCAGAATTGCGGGTACACTTTTATTATAATTTTATTATTTTTCTGCCATAGATGAACATCAATCCATTACAATTTTTTGAAAATTTCAATTTCTGGCTTTCATTTACATAATCCTAATTTGGCATGACACGTGAGAGTGAATAGTCCGCCAATCCACACGCCAATCTTAACGCTCTAGGCGACGAACACTCTCAAAATATGAATAAAATCAGAACGAAGTATATTTTAATCCTCCACTTTCGAACACTTTGCTAAGCAAAACTCTTGAAGCTAAAACATGCAAGTAGCAAAATATTACCATGGAGAAAAAGGTTGAGGATGAAAGATATAGAACCTTTGATCTACTAGTCGCATATGGGAAAGAGGAAGGCGATCAGAGCAAAGATGTTATTGGAGAGGTTGGCGCTTCGTACAAGCATAGAGGATCTTCATTAGTACGACGTGAATGATACAATGAAATTGCTGAAAACATGATAATAATATTTTATTGTGCAACTTGCTGATAATGTAAAGCTTTATTGCGTGAGTTCATGTTTTGAAAATGAGCGACGTTAGGAGCGAGTTTTCACATTTGTACGAATACAATAAAACAACATTATATGAAGACGAGATTGCATACATTACTTTTTGATATGATATCATTATAAATTTACAAGAATACAATAGTTCATTTTTGGAAATATCTTTATAGTGACGTTATGGGTATTTGACATAGGTGCGAAAAAACGGTGGTCGGATGTTCGGTTTTATATTTGGATATTCGCTACGTTTACACCATTCTGTCGCTGTGCTTGGTTGGATGAGTGATGCCGCAATTATTTGTGCCATACGTAATCGTCTGTACCTTCCGGCAAAAACGTCATCGTCAGTGCCATAAGATGTCATTTTATGAAAGATTGCTTGTAACGTAAATGGTCGATTGTAATGCTGGAAAAAAAAAACTTTCTTGTAGCACAAACAGCAATATCATCCGCCTCTGTCCCCTTACACCAATGCCTGCTCCCACTGTGCGCGTTCGAGGAAAGGCGCCTTTTCTGCGCTCGCCCGCCGGCGCTCGTCGCGCGGCCACGCCTTCTCCCGCGCCTCTCCACGTGAATAAGTGAGCGCCTGGGAAGCAGCCCAGTGTTAGTTGTGTATGCAGAGCGATAACCCGCGCTGCCGAACGACGCGCACTTCGCCTCAAAAGTGGCGGCGCTCTGGGATTGATCACAGACAACGACCCTCCCTCGCGCCCGCGCGCACAACCACCCGCCCTACCGCCCGCCCGCCCGCCCGCCCGCCCGCCCGCCCGCCCTACCGCCCTACCGCCCTACCGCCCTACCGCCCTACCGCCCGCCCTACCACCCTACCGCCCGCCCTACCGCCCTACCGCCCGCCCTACCGCCCTACCGCCCGCCCTACCGCCCGCCCGCCCTACCGCCCGCCCGCCCTACCGCCCGCAGGCCCTACCGCCCGCCCGCCCCTACCGCCCGCCCGCCCTACCGCCCGCCCGCCCTACCGCCGCCCGCCCTACCGCCCGCCCGCCCTACCGCCCGCCTACCGCCCGCCCTACCGCCCGCCCGCCCTACCGCCCGCCCGCCCTACCGCCCGCCCTACCGCCCGCCCTACCGCCCGCCCGGCCCTACCGCCACCCTACTGCCTGCCCAACCACAACCACCGCCCGCCAGTCGCCCGCCAGTCGCCCACAGTCGCCCAGTCGCCCGCCAGTCGCCCGCCAGTCGCCCGCCAGTCGCCCGCCAGTCGCCCGCCAGTCGCCCGCCAGTCGCCCGCCAGTCGCCCGCCAGTCGCCCGCCAGTCGCCCGCCAGTCGCCCGCCAGTCGCCCGCCAGTCGCCCGCCAGTCGCCCAACCCCTCGTCCAATTGCCCAGCCGCCCACCCAACCTTCCGACCGCCAACCACCCGGCCAACTATCCGGTTAACCTCCCACCCAACCATCTGCCCAACCAACCGCCTTCCAATCGCCCGGCCAAACGTCCGCCCAACCACCTGGCAAACCGCCAGCCCATCAACCCAATCGCCAGACCAGTTATCTGTCCAATCACCTTCTCTACTATCCGCTCAACCGCCGACCCAATTGCCAACCCAATCACCCGCCCAACCCTAGCCCAATCGTCCACCAAATCGCTCTCTCCAGTTGCCTGTCCAGTCGCTCCCCCAATGTCCCTCCCAATCTTTCGTCCAACCTTCCGCCCAATCGCCCACAATCTCTCGGCCAACTGTCTGCCTTCTCAACCTTCCTCTTAACTACCCATTCGCCCAACCGTCGTTCAGATAATAATAAGACTATTTGTAAAACATGCAAAGTAATGAACTAGAAGAGGAAATATTTGTTAAAATAAACATTAGGTTTATCATTATGAGTAATTAATCACTAGGAGAGGATTTAAAATCTTAAAAATCTTTAAATATGTTCTTAAAAATATGCATTTATGACCTAAAAATTCTGAAATATGCACTTAATTTTAATTGCATAATTTTAACAATATTTCAATTCTTCTGTAAGCCCTGATAAAATTCAGGGGAATCGTCCTTGGAATGAAAATATAATAATTCTCCTGCCTGGTTAAAAATATACATCAAGAAATATCCTACATTTGCATAAGAGTTTTATCAACTATAGAAAAGAAAAAAATGCAAAGTGACAATCTCTTTCTAATCAATAAACGCTCACAAATGAATAGATTCGATGAAAAGATGAAACTTTTTAGAGATAAGTCTCTATTTAAAGGAAATATGCAAAATATGTACCAACAGGAAAAATCGGCCAAATATCTACAAATATGCACCAACATATTAATCTGCATACCATCCAATTCTAAACAAATGTCAAGAAATTTTACTTAGTTCTGCCCTGAATCAACATACAAAAATATGCAAAATCATAGAAATCCGCTCCTTATTAATCTTTTTCATAACCATCTAAACACAGTAGATCACTAAACAAAACAAACATACTTAGCAAAAGAATCGCATTTAAATGAAGAAGCTTAAGTAATACATGAACCCAAGACCACAAATCATGTATTTCATATATGATTCATATGACGATTATGTAAATATCCAACAAAATAAGTATTAACTCGTGTGGACTCGAAAATGTAAAACGTACTCACAAACATAGACTATGAATACAAATTCTATCATCGATGAGAAACTTCTTGTCTTTGTGAGAGAAAAATACACGCCAGGAATCCTGTTAAAGATAATCACATAGCCGAATCTAATATACCCCTAGCATAACCGGTCCTCTTTGAAAATGACTGCTCAAATTCAAGTTGTGTTCCTTCAAATTTCACAAAAAAATAATTTGTTAATAGAGGTATGTAAATAATAATAATCCGTTACTACTTCATACTGTGCAGTCCATTTTCTGTAACTAAACATTTTATTATGAAGCGCACATCGAACATGCATAGATTACTTACATAGGACCTCACAGGTTTTCGTTTGCATTTATTAGTGTTATCCACGATGAATCGACAGAAATTGAGACAAAGTTTCCTATATTTGCTGGAAAATCAAAATATGTAATAAAAATGGAAAATTCTATTTACAATTTTAAAGTTGACCTCCTGGGAATCACCTTATGGGGAAGAAGTAGACTACATGTAGTACAGGTGTATTTTTATTTTATTTATTAATGGGACATACCCTTAGAAAGACAAATAATTATTGCAAAGTAAACATATTTCCCCCGAAAATATTGATATAGTATTTTAGACATTTCTTCGTACGGTGCGGTTTTCTGTAGATATTTTACTGTCTGGTTTTAAATGGATAGCCTAGTGGAACCCTTCGTTATAGAAGAATATCATCATAGTTCTATTATTCCAACTTAATCTTCCGACTTACTTGGCTCAGGACATCAACTGATTACACTGCAGTACGTCTGACCGGGAGGTCGTAGGGTTTGAGTCGTGACAGTGGCAGGTTTTTCGACACTAGCTAGACAACTAGGTCGAATTCAGTCGCTGTCTGGAGGAGATTTCTGGTGATCGGCTGCTCTGATCGGGCCTGCTACACGGATGCACGGCCGGCTGCACAGAGAATTTTCCGTGGTTTCTCCGATCAGCACCAGGCGAGTGCCGGAACAGGACCCTAAGAAACGGTTAACGGACCGCGTGCGTTCTTTCCATCCTCCTCTTCGTCATATCCTAATTACCTTACTCTCTCTCACACTCTCTCTCACACTCTCTCTCTCACTCTCACACTCTCTCATACACTCTCTCTCACACACTCTCTCTCACACACTCTCTCTCACACACTCTCTCACACACTCTCTCTCTCTCACACACTCTCTCTCTCACACACTCTCTCTCTCACACACTCTCTCTCTCACACACTCTCTCTCACACACACTCTCTCTCACACACACTCTCTCTCACACACTCTCTCTCTCACACACTCTCTCTCTCACACACTCTCTCTCTCTCTCACACACTCTCTCTCTCACACACTCTCTCTCTCACACACTCTCTCTCTCACACACTCTCTCTCTCACACACTCTCTCTCTCATACTCTCTCTCTCTCACACTCTCTCTCTCACACTCTCTCTCTCTCACACCCTCTCTCTCTCTCACACTCACACACACACACTCTCTCTCTCACACACTCTCTCTCACACTCTCTCTCACACACACACACTCTCTCTCACACTCTCTCTCTCACACACTCTCTCTCACACACTCTCTCTCACACACTCTCTCTCACACGCTCTCTCTCACACACTCTCTCTCACACACTCTCTCTCACACACACTCTCTCTCTCTCCACACACTCTCTCTCACACACTCTCTCACACACACACTCTCTCTCACACACTCTCTCTCACACTCTCTCTCTTCTCTCTCACACACTCTCTCTCACACACTCTCTCTCACACACTCTCTCTTACACACTCTCTCTCACACACTCTATCTCACTCTCTCTCTCTCTCTCTTTCTCACACACACAAATACACACACACACACACACTTACATTTACATGCACTACTCTAGCACACGTGTTTGGGGACCGGCCGGAAGCTTAGAGTTTGTCCCGGCTGGGACGGACCCCCGTGGAAGATTCCTAGTTGGGAAAACACAGCAAGTAGACGTATAGGTCGGCGTCGGATCTCGCCAATCAGTGGGGGAAGATCACCACCACCACCACCTCCCGTGATAAAATAAACAAGAACTACACTTACGTGACTAATTACCATTGTAGTTGATCCGGCCGGAAAGACGAAATTGTCCGAAATAATGAATGAACTGATTTAATCTGCATAGTAGTAGTTTTTGCGTCTATGTGCGACAAACATACGCACATTTCATTTTATTTATATACATGTTACGACACCATTGTATCTTATAGTACATATTTCCGTTTTCGAAACTTTTGGCAATCTACAGGGAACAAAAGCGTACATGCGATATTAGATGTAATAAATTCATTACATTGATGAATACATGGATGTAATTAATATAGAATTAATCCAAATTCGTTGCAATTCTCCACCAAAGTAGTTAAATTCAAATCAAAATTAATAAAATATGTAGAATAATATATCATTTCGCTCTAAAACATTTACATTAAATTAAAGATTCAAAACAAAATTGGAATATTCTGATTGAAACACCGATCACGTAAGAGATAAATATTGGCATGACTAATTTTAGGCTTGGCTGTGAGTGACGCTGAGATCCTCTCATTACACTATATATTGCTTTTCGATCATGTTTTTCCCGTTGTTCTTTATAATTATAATTTATATCAATTTACATTAAACACAGAAATCGATTATTCTTAAATAGTATACAGATTGTTTAAACGAAGATGTTTGAACTACGAATTTTATTACTATACTTCTTCAAAACTTGGCTTATGTGTGCCGATTAGTATGTATTCATGATTCATAAACGGTGCGTTCATGATTCCATTAATTAATATAACTTTAATTGTACATAAAATTAGAAAATTGTCATATTCCAATTATTCAGCAAATTCTCCTTTGAATACAAAATGTGTTATAGTATACATCCCTAATTCCAACTAATTCACGGAGCGTTATCCGGGTTGCTGAATATCCACCATCAACTCTACTGCCTCATTTTACAGTTAAAATGTAAATTAAAAGTTAAAAAAACAAAGTTAAAAAGTTTAAAATTGTTATTACTAGTCATTCACGGCAACACGCTACAGTCTCTGAAACCGACGCCTGGTATTCCATCCCCTGGTATTGCCGCTGCTTTCCTACACGAATACTACGCTATGCCGCCGCCGCCGCCGCCTCCGCTGCCCGTCGTCCGCGATATTTATGATAACGCGCATCCCGAGTAAATTCAGGAAAGAATGCCCAGAATGCGCCCGCAGAGGCAGCTTCAACTGTTTGCCTTAACGGCCGGAAACAAAAGAGGCAGAATTATCGTTAAATGCAATGGCGGAGATCGACCGCGCGTCCGCGAACGAGGCTCCGCCGCTCGAAGTGGCAAGGCCTCCTGCGAGCGTGCAGCGCCGAACGAGCTGTTCGATGCGAAACGGGCGGACATTGTTGTTTCTTATTGTTATTCACCTGTTTGGACACGCAATAGCAGAACGATGTACTTACAAGAAAATGCACGAACCTGGGAAACAGGAGAAAACTCTTTGATAGTTAAAATGAGTTGTGTTAATTTTTAGGTCAGGCATTCCGCGTCTAGAATGTGAGCTAGGTGTCAGCAAATGACACCGTTCCTCTTAAGAGATATATTTTACATACACCATTAAATAGAAATACAGAAAAAACTTTCTTCGTTTCTTAAATGGTTTTTGCTAAAGGTGAGGGAAGGCTGGTTTGGGGGGCAGGGGTTATACTTCGTTTTCTCACATTAATTAGAATTTTCCCAAAAATTAATAATTTCGATCGATAAGGCTGAAGTCGATCCCGCTTAAATTTGAAATGGATATTTTGATTTTGGGGGGTACTGTATATACGATCTCAATATTTTCTCCAAAAGGCTCTAGATTTTTAATTTAAGTTTTTTTTTCGGGTGCAAGAAAAGACCCGTATAAAAGGAGGTATGTTTTATTTTCGTTAAATTCTCTGAATTTGGGAAAATTGCCATTTTTTAATTTTTTCGAGTAGAGCAAAGTGCGCCTATAAAAATGGCGTAGGGCCCATTTTCCGTTAACTCTCCATATTTTCGAATTTTGCAAACTATGAACATTACAAAACTACAAAACAAATCGTAGAAATTTTTTACTTAATAAAATCTGTTCTTCAAAAATAGGTCTTCAAATAAAATCTCATATTTTTTTAAAATGTAAGTAGTTTTGCATAAATTTGCTAATTTTCGAAACAGCATAAATTCGTATTTCCCGTATTTGCTGAAGAGAGTCTTTTACAAGATTTTAGATGGCAACACTGCAACGTCGAGAGAGACACGGTAAGAGCGAGCGAGCGAGAGAGAGAGAGAGAGAGAGAGAGAGAGAGAGAGAGAGAGAGAGAGAGAGAGAGAGAGAGAGAGCGAGAGCGGTAAACACTGATAACAAAACATATACTGCCGAACAACACTTGTACTTCTTAGACAGCTGTTAGTACAACCTATAGGGCATGCACAACGTGTTAAAAGTTCCATTTTATGCATAACATGCTTTAGTGTTAAAGTTAATAAATGCTTTAGCGTTAGCGTTTTAGTGTTAAAAGTTAATAACATGCTCAAATGTTCGATAGAAATGTGAATACAACATAGAAAACAAATTACCGCATCGCCTTACTAATGACTTTAATGCAGTTGTGTCCATAATTAAGTGATTGTATAGGTATTAAAATTATATGAAAGTATGGTTCGACCAATCGGCCTCGTCGTGTCGCAACCTTTCCTGCTTCGAAAATAAAATGCTACTTGTACCACTCTACCATGCTACTAATACTACATAAATAAGTATTAACTTAAAAAATCCTATTCTGGAATCTGAAGTTTCATTTTAACGTACACTCTCTTTTCTAATTTTTAAATTGCTGCATAATTTATTTTTTAGCCAATTATCAATTTTCATTAGTGAAAGTTGAGGTTCACTCAGACGTTAAGTAATCCTCATTGTATCCGATCTTGTTTTCCGAAATATTTATTTACACCGCCTAATTTTACCATTTCATGCAAACCAAATATTTTTTGAAGAATTTGTTTTAAATTCCTAATTCAGTTCATTATGTATTTAACATTACAGAAAAACTAAATTAGAGAAAATCTCAAGTAGCCTTAGGACGTTAAGATCCAAAAGTTCATTTATATTATTATTATTTATTTATTTATTCATAATCCTCTTTTTACAGGGGACGCTGCAAGCGGCAGCGTGGTAATGATGAGAGTCAGAGGCACCCAGGCTTTACCTCTATCCTCCTTCCCTTACCCCATCAGTCGCTAGAAAGTTTATTATACATGGGAATTTGGCCATTTTGGGGTAATTTTTAACGTAGGATTGCTCTCCTCGCCGATCGGCCCGCGGGAGTGGAATATTGTTTAATACTTGAATAATCTTTTGTAATAATAATATTGTGTAATAAATATTATTAATATAATATTGTATAATAATGTGAACTTGTGTAATTCGTTAACATCTTTGTAGGATTAAATTGTTGACCAAATAGAAAAAATGTTTTCTGCTTCGCTAACCTTGTCAGATCCGTCAGTCTACGATAGAAATAAAACATTCTTATCGTAGAGATTCCAAATATTTTCAAGGAATATCACTGATTCTGAACGCGAACAAAAGATTTATAATACACTGATGTGACTAAATGTTTATCTTTTTACTTAATATGGATTTGTGTAGAATTTTGGTATTTGGAGTTATAACTTAAATAACTTTCATTATCGAATGTTACTTAAATTCATGGTCCCACAAAGAAGAACCAAACCGTAACGAGAGCCAGAGAATGAGACCAGAAGTAGACCATGGATCTTCAAAGAAGTATTGCAGAGTAGTTGTAAAGGGACCTTAAATAAATAATTTAATAAAAAAGAAAATTTAATTTTAGTAATTAACGAAACGAGTGTTTAAAGAGGGGGATAATTGCACAAGTGGTTTGTTCAAAAACAAGAGCGACAATAGCGAGTTTTCTTATATACCACGAGTGTAATTTACTACTTTGTACACATGCTACGTTCAATATTTTTTTGTTTCCATTTAAGAATAATTTAAATTTTCAGAAATTCAAGCACATCTTTAGTATCCGAGGCACCCATTTTGTGACGTGGTATTACTTCTGAAAAAGATCTATTTTAGTGGATCTTTCATTGTTTTTGTTTCCGCGAAATATTTGCAAATAGGAAGTACTGAACATATTGCAAATAAAATATTAGAAGAAACTGATAAAGTCATGAAAACATTACTTCCCACGTAATGTAAAGACAGATATGAGAGAATACAACATGTATAAATATTGGGAGGAAAAACTAGTCATTCTGACACAGTTTTGCTATAGCGTACTTTTGAGAACTGGTAAACGCAACTGACATTTACATCTTTTACATTCGTAATCCTCAGACCAAATGTTTTACACGTAAAACATGTAATTTATTCACGTTAAATATTTTATATTGTTCCATAAGTCAGGTATCTTGACGTTTACTTCCCCAATTTACTCTTCTTCATTGGTTGTTTATAGTTGTTGGTACGTAATCTGTGATGTACATGTTTGTTAATATTTCATGGGCGACTGAAAATACTGTGTCTATGTCTGTGCTATGGTTTCTTAATTCATCGATTTGGCACCCTTTCTGAATTCCGATTGGTAGGTGTGCATTTTTAATTGCACGGTGGAATTTTAATTGCACGCGTGCTATAATCAGCGATTTTTAATGGAATTAATGAGCATATTTAGTTAACTAAACGAAAAAATTATTTAGTGATCATAAAGATAGATTTAAATTTAATTATACTGAAGAATAGTTCGTATGTATATCTGAGTTAACGTATATCATCCGTACATATTCAAAGAATTGATTGTCATTCATATTTATTTAAATAGGAAGTTCTAAATGTAGTACCTGCATAAAATTGTTTTCATGCACATATCAAAATACAAACTAAAATGAAAAATATTTTTAACATGCATTGTTGCTACCAGCATTTAATATTAGTATTTTTCAGCAAATGTTGCCATTTCTGAAAACAGAAAAATAGAGCTACTCAAACACCGTGTTCACTAATGAGAATGTTTCAATTTCCAGATAATTATTATCGTTGAAATACGAACACATTTCAATCTGCATTATTCATTGCTATCATTCATTCATTTCTCAATGTGCTTCTCTGCAAGTTGATTACAGTAAATATTCATTATTCTCAAATGCTTATTATTCTCAGTATAATGGCTCCAAAAGTTTGCACATTCATTTTACGAAATATGAGCGAAAGGTAGTGAGCAGGAAACAGCGTTTGTGAAAAACTATGTTTGTATTCGATGCTTAATCTTTTCAAATCAGCGCTTTGCAATTGCAAAATTTCCTTTTTCAATTTTGAAGAAGAACTCTTTCATATCTCTTCTCTCTAAAAATGACAGTTTTTGATGTCTCCAAGTTTCTGAACACATTAATGATTTATTTCTCCATTAAACATACAGTGCTATTAATTATCTCATTTATTAATATTTTACTTTATAAATTCGACTATTTTAGTATTGCACACGTATTTCCGCCCCTCAGCATGTTTTCTCATTTTGATTGCCAGTTCAAAGTCTATTGTTCGTCATGTGCTCTTTTTATATGTTCACATATTTGTATGTTCACATCTTGTTCTTTGTGCACTCACATATTAGTATTGAGTTTGAAATCGAACCTAATGAGGACATTACACCCTTGAATGATACCTTTAAACATTGACATACATAGGACATTAGTGATAATGGAATTGTACCCAAGCTCGGAAGTCAAAGAAAATACGTTGTTAGGGAAACCAATAAAGTGTTGTATTACATGCTTGATGTCATAATGCTGTTCACATAGGGAAACACGGCCCCGAACACTTACGTACAAAAGGTGTGGAGAGGTCATTGGTACCCGGGATTTTGTAAGAGGACGCAAAGAATCAATCTTAAAAGGTATTGAAGCGTACACACGTAAGCAGATGGTGAGGTGCGAGTTTGATTTTCTATTAAGAAAATGTTGCCAACAATTTTGTTAAGAAACGTTTGACACGACTAATAAATTTTAAGAACATTGTATGTATTTCTGTATATTTCTTAGTACCTAATTGTGGGTTGGGACTCAGTAATAAAATATAACCAACACAAAAGAACTACTTTGGTATTTTGTATTTTCTGTTCACTAATTTTGTGATGTCTATAAGTTTTCTCTATATTCCTTTTAACTTTTCGTTCTTCCATATTTTGAGGTATATTGAGAAAAAAGGGTAATACATTTTAACTCAATTTTAAAGATAGCCTATTGCATTTTCGATATGGTATTGAGTTGCACTAAATTATTCTCGTCTTAATCAGTTTAGCCAACAATTTATTCAGGTTTTTTGTGGTCTTGTTCACAATGATTTATTATCACCCGATAATTGCAAACAGAAAAATATACACACGTATTCTCTTTAAACTTATAAATGTGGCAAACTGCATTTTACAGATACCTTAAAAAATGGTCTATCAGAATTTGGACATTTTTCGGATTTGAATTCCATCATCAAATAATGCGTCAACTGCCGACTAGTTCCTGTTAAATTAAGACTCAAATTGACCAAAATAACAAAACTTTAAAATTAAACCTGTTAAGTCGTGTGTGGATGTATAATCTCGGAGTCGGCATTGCTGAAACTATGTGACGGATGAAGTGAACTCGTAATTAAGTTCTTTGGTTACCCAATATTTTCTATTTATTCCTGTCGCTTTGTGCCTGTTGAAGGGTCTTATGAAGATTTTTTATACCTTGGAGAAGAGGGAAGACTCAAATAACGATAGGGCTGTCGGGGGTTTCTCCGATCAGTACCAGGCGAATGACGGAGCAGTACCCTAACAAACGGGCCACGAACCGCGATCTTTTCTTCCTCTTCCTTGTCCTATCCTCATACCTTACGCACACACACACACACACACACACACACACACACACACACACACTAACATGTACCACACTAACACACATGGCGGGACACCGGTCGGGGACTTAGAACTTGTCCCGGCTGGGGCGGTGCCGCGCAGGTGGGAGATACCTGGTTGGGGAAATCCCGCTATTCGGTGGTAGTTCGGCGCCGGATCTCGCCATCCAGTGGGGAAGATCACCGCCAACTCCCGATGAAAAAACATGCACTACACTTACGGAACTAATGACCTCAGTAGTTGACGCGCCCGGAATCACTAGCAATCAATAAATCAATCAGGACAAGGAAGAGGAAGGAAAGATCGCGCGCGCTCGGTGGCTCGTTCGTTAGGGTACTCCCCTGGCAGTCGTCAGGTGTTGATCGGACAAACCATGGAAAACGACCGATCAAAGCAGCGACTGGCTGGAATTCTCGTCCACTTCGTGGTTAGGTACGGAATTGTGAGAAACGTGCGTTGATAGGTTTTGTTTTTAATGTTAATCGCACATCGTGTCGTGGTATATCGTCGTGGTAACCGCATTAGGTCGCATGTCAAAAAAATCACTTTTTTGTTTATTACATCATTGCGTTCAGTCTAGAGAACTGCAGCACTTGCGCAATTGGTCGTGAGACGACGGACTAATGAAAAACCGAATACCATGATTTTACATTTGTGAAAGCGACTGTCAAGACAGTAAGATGTAGAGAACGTTTTTCGTTTCTCCTGAAAACTTCTGTAGATTTGACATACGACCTACTGCGGTTAACACGACGATGTTGTAATGTGATAAGAGCGTTTTGTACTCGGTAACACCGTTCCCCTCCATACGCTTCCAATTGTTAAACCAAATTTTAATTTATTACGGTGCCTAACATTTCTGATTTAAATACACAGGAATATGGATGGAACATGATAGAGTGTCAGTCCAACAAGGTCCGCCACGTAAATATCGCATTACTGAATCGCAATTGACGAGTGTTTGCAAATATGTAAGAAGACGCGATACTGAAGTAGGTACGTGACCGCTATGGGGGCCAGATTGTTACAGCGACATGGAAAAGGGGAGGCTGGATAAAACGTATTCAGAGATATTTCTATCTAAATGAAAAAAAATATATAATAGATGAAAAATAATTTCATTTGAATTAAATATTGTGGGCTCTGGTATTGTTTTGACCGAATTCCACAGGTGCTCCCTTCACCTAACCAGTGTTGTCATTCAGCTTGTTCGCGTGAACAGGCTGTTAAAATTATTGTAGTTGGCAGAACCGGTGGTTGAAATTATTGTAGTTGGCAGAACCGGCTGTTGAAATTATTGTAGTTGGCAGAACCGGCTGTTGAAATTGTTGTAGTTGGCAGAACCGGTGGTTGAAATTATTGTAGTTGTCAGAACCGGTAGTTAAAATTATTGCAGTTGGCAGAACCGGTAGTTAAAATTATTGTAGTTGGCAGAATCGGTGGTTAAAATTATTGTAGTTGGCAGAACTGATGGTTAAACTTATTGTAGCTTGTAGAACCAGTGGTTAAAATCATTGTAGTTGGCAGAACCCATTGTTAAAATTATTCTGATGCGCAGAACCAGTTGAAATTTAACCCAATCAAGTTGTTTAACTTATTGTAGCTCTGAATAACATATTTCGTTTGAAACCATTTTGGTCAGACATTAGAATACTTCCTATATTATCTTCAAGATATATATATTGAAATCAATTTTTCTCAGACAAAAATCGACTTATCAATCTTTAACAAATCTTGAAATACGATCTAGTAGACTATGAAAACAATAACATTTGAGTGGTTTGCAAAGTGGCTACAACAAGCCTGTACCAGGTTGCGTCATTTCTACATAGTATATAGAACTACGTAGTATATAGAAAGTTACGGAAAGTTAGCAAAGCTACGGAAAATCGATTTCGGGATTTAGATGGAATACACGTTTTGGGGTTCCTGATACCGAAAAAGATTTTTTGTTTTGTTTTTTCAAAATGTCCGTCCTTCCGTCTGTGAACTACCACGTAAATTCGTAGAATTATTTCTAAAATGTATATTAGCCAGTCCATCTGGCTCCAGATTTTGGAAAAAAAATTGGGGGGTTCTTTACAGACCCTGAAACATTTTAAAAATTTTCTCTAAAGATGCTCCAATAATTTTCTTAATATTTCTTGTAATAATAGAGTGAAATACTCTTATAAAAATAGAAGAGGTCCGATTTTCACTGCCACACTCTGAAATTTTGGAAATTGCAAGAGTTCGAATTTTTTCTGTCTTTCTACAACTACAAAATTGAAGATAGAGATTTTTGTTCAAATGTAATTTATTCCCCACAATTAAATTTTTCATTAAGGTTATGTATACTTTTTTGAAAATGTTACTAGGTTGAGTGAAATGTTACAAAAAATTTACAATAATGAATGAAATATGTTCAATATTTAAAAAAATATCAAGAACTTTCTCAAAAATATTTAAAATAATAAAAAAGATTCTAAATTTTCTCTTTAAACTTTTGGTAGAAATAGAGCTCAATGTACTACTATATAAAATGCCATAAACGCCATTTTGCTCTATTCTCTTGTTTTTTGAAAAATTACAATAACGTAATTTTTTGGCATCTCTCTAACGTCGTTAATAATTACATTATGTACAATTTTTATATATTATTGAATTTGTCTAAAGATGTGCTTAATATGACGTCTCTGGAAGTTTCTGGAAAATGCAAAACTTTTCTATGAAAATGAGCTCAAATTTTCAAGATGCTCAAGTCATTTTCTGAAAAGCGGCTCCAAATTTTTTCTTCAAAGTTTTTATACAGATAGGTCTAAATGCACTGTTTAAGATGACGTAAAAGTAATGTTGCTGTATTTTTTTATTTTTTTCAAAAATAAGCAAATTTGAATATCTCCCATGCCGTTAATAAGCACATTTCCTTATAGGACAAGGTTTTACTCTTCTCTAATATTCATAAAGTAATATTTCGATTCTACCATTAGAAGAATTGAGAAAACTAAATTAGTACTAGAAAACCTTTGCCATTCTGTAGTACCATTAGTGATATATTAAGCCAGGGCTAATCAGTAAGGAGACAATTTTTATGCCATAAAAATATTGAAATGTGCTTTCAAAAATATGCATTTATGACTATAAAATTATTAAATATGCATTTTAATATGCAATTAAAATGAGCAATATTTCGTTTCATGCATTAACCTTCCTTCATAAAATTCACGAGAAGCGTGCTCGGAATGAAAAAGAAAATTGTGCAAAGAAAATATATTCTATCTTTTTTCGCGGAAGAAATAATTAAAGTAAATATACACCATAGTGAAGTACATTGTATGTCTTGTTGCATTTCTCCTGCCTGGTTTAAAAAAATATTACAAGAAATTTCCTACATTTGCACAAGTATTTTATCATATATAAAAAAGAAAAAAGCGAACTCTGACAAGCTCTTTGAAATCAATAGATCCTCACAAATAAATATATGGTATGAAAAGTTTGAACGTTTAAGAGTTAAGTCTCTATTTAACGAAATATGCAAAATATACCCCTATAATTACACGAATCTGCACCAACAAGAAAAATCGGCCAACTATGCACTAACACATAGCATCCAATTCTAACTAACCAAATGTCAAGAAATTTCACTTAGCTATGCCCTGAAGCAGCGGACAAAAATATGTAAAATCATAGAAATGCGCTCCCTACTAATCAGAAAGGCGGATCGGGATCAAAGAGCTGCCACCAGCAGTTGGAGCGGAGGGTAGTAGCAGTAGCAAGAGCGACAGGGTTGCCAGATTGGAGAATTTTGTCTCTAAATTGACGATTTTTTTCGTTTTGAGGAAAATATGGGGAACATAAATGGACGGGGAAATGTTTGGGGAAATTCCTTTCATCCGGAGTCCAGATATAAATATTATTCTCTCAATTATTGAATAAAAAAAGAACCAACAGACGTTATTCTCTCTCATTTTCTGTATCAAAAAGAGACAAATAAACCGGGAGCGGTAGCTCAGCGCATCAACTGATGTCACTGTAACGCCTCTGACCGGGAGGTCGTAAGTTCGAGTCCTGACGGCGGCAGGATTTTCGACACTAGCTTTTCAGCTAGGTCAAATTCAGTCGTTCTCTGGAGGAGAATTCTAGCGGACGGCTTATCTGATCGGTAGTTTTCTGTGGTTTCTCCGATCTACACCTGGCGAATGCCGGAGCAGTACCCTACCAAATGGGCCACAGTCCGCGATCTCTCCTTCCTCTTCCTCGTCCTTTTCTCTACCCTTACTCACACACACACACACTTACACTAACATGCACTTCACTACCACATATTCCGGGAGACCGGTCGGGAGCTTCGAGCTTGTCCGGGGTGGAGCGGTGCCCTGCTGGTGGAAGAGTCCTGGTTAGGGGTAAACCCAGCTAGCCGGCGGTAGGTCGGCGCCGGCTCTCGCTAAGGAGCAAGCTCACCTAGCATGAACAGTATTGTGTTATTTCAAATCGAGGTGGAAGAATTGCATTGAACAAACTGGCAAAAGGAATTATCTTTCGGCTGAAAACTTTCACTTCTCATATCTGTGGCGACGTTTGTGGATAAGCTTCTTGCCGATTGAGACGCGCCTAATGTTGTGAACTCCTGGCAGTGTCTTGGACACTATACTGCTTCTAACACACGCATCAGGAAGAAGAAAAGTACAGAATATTCACCGAACCAGCTAACTTTGTGGTCTCGCTCGTAACTTTCAAGAATATTTCTTAGTTCTTATATTCCTGTATACACAAATTTGTAGAAGCAAGATAGTTTATTTTTCCTTCAAAAAACCACGAACTTCATTACAGAGAAAAAAATGTTTCTAAGAGGAATTGTTTTTATCAACGATTGGACCAGCTGTGGCAGACCGCGTCGCACATGAAGTGAGAGACATTCACGACGCTGTTAGTATTTTATTGACTCGGTGCTTTATCGAAACTCCTTGACGGTAAATATTTGCTTTGTGACCATATGCACTCGCGCAGAAAGGCAACTGCTGTTCACGAGTGGATTTGGAGAAACGCGTGAAAAATAAGGTCAAGAGAGGTGACACGTAATATTTCTCTTCAAATTCTTGGTCTTGGAAATCAGATTCAAGTGCTGACGTGTGATGACAGTTAATTTTTTCATGTTCAGAGTCTCGATTGCCAGAACCAGGGAAGACGGTTTTTAGAAGGGCGTCACAACAACAAAACTTCGAGCTCTGCAACATCGCGAATATAAAACGAAGCATATCGATGACTCAACACGTTTCTTTTATTGAAATTTAAAAGAAAATAAGAAGTTATTGGACATTACAGGAGACAACCGGTTGTTAAAAAATTAGATTGTCACCAGTGGACGCCAGGGTTGCCAGGGGTGTTGCGAGCACTTTCCCCACTACTAGAATGGAATTTCACCAAAACCTCTCCAATGAAACAAAATTCCGCAACTTTAAAACGAGCGATTCCATTGATTGTCCCCTTAAATTCAAATTAACCAATCGCCGAGATGCTTGAAGTCCTATATATCTTCATATTTCTCGTGTTCTTCTTTTTATATGTCTGTCGTTTATTTTTCTCTTTTTGATACATAAAATGAGAGCGAATGACGTCTATTGTTAATTTTTTTATGAATAATAATAATAATATGAATAATAATAATAATAATAATAATAATAATAATAATAATAATAGTAATAATACAGAGAATGATATTTCTATCTCGACTTCGGTTGGAAATAATTTTCCCAAACATTTCCCAGTCCATTTATATTCCCCATTCTTTCTCCAAAATGAAACAAAATTCCCCAATCTGGCACGCACTTAACCTCCGATCGTCCACCACAACACATCTTCGACCAGGGTTGCCAGATATACTGCGAGCTCTTTCCCCACCACTGCAATGGAATTTCCTCAAATAACCTCCGGAACGAAACAAAAGTCCCCAAATTTGAATCGAAAAATATTCTCCAAAATACGGACTAACATAAGCGGCCTCTGACCATTCCATTGGCTGTCACCTTAAATTCAAATAATTCAAGCCAACCAAACATCGTTCTCTGAACTATTCGAAGTCGTATACTATCTTCGCTTTATTCATATTTTTCTTTCTCTATGCTAGTCACTTTTTTTTCTTTTTGATACATAAATATGGGAGATAATATAACATACTGTTTCGTTTTTACTCATAATAATTGAGGGAATAATATTTCTATCTTGACTCCGCGTGCAAATAATTTCCTCAAAAATCCACAAGTATTTCCTCTCAATTTATGTTTCCCATTCTTTCCTCATAACGAAAAAAAAATCCCCAATTTGGGGACAAAATCCCCCAGTGTGGCAACCCTGCATCTTCGAGCGTGTTCGCTGGCGGGGCGCGGGCGGCGCCTGAGGGGGCGAGCGCCGTATCTGTGGGCCGACGCAGCTCCGATAGCTCAATTGAACGGAAATGCCGCAGCGGCGCGCGGAAATATTCGGCTGATTCAGGAGCCGCAGCGAGCGAAACGGCCTCTGCTTCTCGCGGCTTCCGGTCGACCGCAAAACAGGACGAGGAGCCGATCGGGAAAGGAACAGCGACTCACTTCGGCCGGTGAAATGACGCAGAAGAACTAATCTGCCGTTTATCCGCTCGAGAAATAGATGTTTGAGTCTCGCCGCCCACGCAGGAAAGAGCGTTGCAGCCTCAATGGCGAGTCAGGGGGATAGCAGGGCCCCACCTAAAGGCGGTTATTGAATGTTGTTACCAGGACTAAAATATATGGAACCACATGTCCTAATGAACATGCATGAACTAAATTTAATCAAAATATGGGGTAACATGTGGATTAACAAATGAAGAAAATTATTAAAGAAGTGAAAATAACATATTCATGAAAAGTTAGAGTGAAATAAATAGAACGATGAAAGAACTTAATTTTACTATTATTTCTAGCACAATATTTAATCATGTACTAAAGTAGAACTACTAAAAGAAATTCTAAATTGTGTTGCTGAAAGTAAGTTCCTTAATCTGTTTCTGATAATTAGCCAATTTCAAAGCAATGTCACAACGCACTGTTTTAAATGTAAAATGCCCTTTTACACTCTCGTTTATGTACTTATACGGAGCAACCTACAGTATAGATAAAGTTATATAGTGCTGCGGAAAATCGATTTCGAGATTCTTCATTTGATGGGTTAGGCAAAGCTCGGCCATCTTCTCGGCCGACCTCTTCGGCCGACTGGTTTGTAGCCCTTTGCCAGACGAGGAATTCGGCTTCTGCTCATTCGCTCCAGTTGAATGCACCAGTTCATTTTAGTGTCACTGAGCTTATCAAGACTAAATATCTGTAACTCTTTACGTATTTCTTCATTTCTACTTTTGTCATCTAGAGAACACCCTTTTGCAGCTCGAAGAAATCTCATTTCTTCGGCTCTCACTGCATTTATTTCTCTTTTCGAGAGAGTTTTATGTTTCAATATTGTATGAATTGTCCCAAAAAATGTTTAAACCTATTTAATTTGTTTGTAACATCGTCGTCAGATACAAAAGTTACTTTACATTCCAAGTAATTAAAACTGGACACTTGCTTTACAGTCTTCCCATTCAATACTAATTTTGATCTGACAGGATATTTTCCATAGAAAGCCATCACTATAGTTTCATTGGTAGGTATTTTAAGGTTAAAATCTTCACATATATTTTGCAATGTGTACATTTGCATGGATTTCGAAATTTTAACGGAAATTCGTGTTTTGAAGACCCATAACACACAAAAAGTATTTCTGTTCAATGCATCCATCCGCATGTCCATCTGCCCTTTCGTATCTCTCCGTCTAAGAATAATATTATATAGCACCTAAACCATTAAAAGGATTTTATTCCCAAAATTAATATTTCCTCGTCGATATGGCCCGACTTGAGACCCTGCCAAATTTGAAATGAATCTTTTAGTTTTTGCGGGTACTTCGTGTTAAGCCCCCTAGGATATTTCTAAGTTTTCTTATAAATAGCTCAATTTTTTTTCTTTAAATTTCTGGTAAGATTAGAGGAAGTTACACTTATAAAGATGGCATAGGTCGTACAACTACATTATTGAAAATGGAGTTTTTTTTCAAATTAAATGTTCTTTCCTTGTTCCTTAATTAACACCTTTTACTTCTTCACTTTTTAAAAGTATTAGTAATCCAGTCAATTTGTGCTCAAACGGGCCCCAGGCGGGAAAGTTCTAGGGTTGTGTTGATTTCTTCAATTCTATATGTTTTCTGGAGTGCTGAATCAGAATCTGAGGTTTGCTAACAAAATTTCGTGACGCAACGCTGAAAAAATGCAAAGAAAGGTAAAAAATTCCATTTTTTGGCGGTTTTTTGCTTAAAACTCGAAAACTATCAACTTTTCGTAAATAACCTTGATATTAAAAATGAAAGTATGTAAAATTTCCTTTATATTTTATTGTTTATATTTTTTCTCCGACGAACCGATCGGGCTCAACCGTTAGTTGAAAATTGGCGTATTTCGGCTGCCTCCGCAAAAAAACACCTTTTCCACTCCAAAACTCTACTCTAGTTTTAGTTATATTATTAGTTTTATTAAATTATCATGTAATATAGCAGTAACACGTAGTTGGAAAAAGTACGTTCAAGTCATTGAGAGGGGCTTGTGGCAGATGAACCCATGGTGAAATGTTGGTACCACAACACGTGAAGGAATGTACCGAACCGATCCTGGTAGGTCCGTAAGGTCCTGGTAGGTTTTTAGACGCCGTTAGATAGCATCAGGGAAGTTGGTCGGTTAGAGGGGAGCTGAAACATCAGCCCAGACTGAAGAGAATATGAAATAAACCAGCACGAATATGCCATTCTGTCGCACCTCTGATATATTATTAAGAAATAATTACATCTTACAGCGCGAAGTATCTGAAAATTGAAGAGCGCCATTTGGTGTCCATTACGGGTTTGCATTGTGTGTGTGTTTCTCTGTCAACTACTTTGGGTGTTCTCATTGCCATTTGTTTCTTACTATTGCCGCTGTTGTGGAGATCTGTTGCAAGAACGACCATGTGTCTTCCACCCAAGAAAGTGGCAACATCTCTCTACTCCACCCTCTGCTTTCAAGTAGACAGAAATATTATTCGGACAATAGTTCTAAACCCGACTTGCCACTTTCAAATGCTTTAAGAGTTGAAAAAATATTTCAAGTATAATTTTGGAAGACCATTATATGGAATACATTGGAAATAAAATGTTGAAATATGCAAACAAATGTTACTTTTCCTTACATACGAGTATTTTCCCTCATTTGCTATACTTGGAATTACGGGTAGGGGAGACTTAGGTTAACTGGACCAGTTAAGTTATATGGTCCATGCTTTTAAATATTGGTGGGAAGCGATTCCTGCTTTTTCCACTGGATGGCACTCGTGGAATGACATGGCAATCCAAGCCACTTTCATATGTGACAGGCCTTAATTGTTGAGCACAGTAAGGCATTTTTTTCTGAAAGGTCAGAGGTATTTTCTATTACTCATCAGCTTTGCAATTTTATTTCTATTCAATAACAACTACCAGAAAAATATTCACACTAGATTAATTGTTAGTATTTCTGCTTTATAATTGTGTGTTTTTTTTAATAATACGTCGCGGCTTGTATGTTTTCGGGCATATAAAGAAAATATGTGCTGTGGGGTTAACTGGATCACCGGGACGTTGGATTAAGTGGACCAGTCCAGTTACCCCCTTTATTTATTTTTTTTCGAAAGTAATATTTGCAGATTTGCAATGAACAGTGACATCAATTGATGCCCTGAACTATCTTTCCCAGACCAAAATGCTTTTGTTTCAACGGTAGATATTGTTACAAAGTTTCCATGCCAGCTAAAGGACGGCAGGGAAATATTTAAAGACACGATTTATTTTAACATAAATTTGGAAGAGTGCAATCTTCGCTAAGCATTTTCCACATTCATGGGTAGAAAAAGGTTATGGAAATGTGAAGAAGAATGTTTTTCATTAAAACGTCAATGTTATTTTCACAATTTATTTCGGTCCACTTAACCTTACCGGTTAGGTTAACTGGTACAATTGCAAATGAATAAAACATTCTATATTTGACAATAACTGTAAGCACAATAATGATGTTTGCTCCCACAATATAAGGAGAGAGCTTCACTGAAATATCATGCGAAATTTCACGTGTATTGGTTAAGTAAATAACATTTTAAAGCAAATAAAAAAAGTAGCCCAGTTAACCTAACTCTGCCCTAAATATAGATAGCCAAATACATTTCAAATCACTTCAAAACGTCTAATTCGTAAACAAATAGTAACATTTTAATCGCAATTAATGAACAAACTAATGGTATTTTCATTCTAATCTTATTACAATAATTATGAATGATCACTTCTTGTCTGTAAGACCTCGAAGGTCTGAGAGGCAATTGTAAGAACGAAATACATAACGTACCAGAAAGGTGGGTGGAGTGGGAGATAAACATTCAAAACAATTATTTTTCAAAATGTTCTTTTTCATTTATGATATACTACTTTTCCTTCACGTTTGCCATTAAAAGGTTTCTACGTAAACCCATATTTCATATTATAGAAAATCTTGTTATGAAACATTTTAATAGTTTATGGCACAATACATTTGCATATATTATAAAATTTGGGGGTGCTTCTAAATTGAGACTATTTAGAATTCCAGAACCTGTCATGTAGGCATAGAAATGATGTGATTGAGTTTGGAACTGCAATCCAGACAAATGAATCATACAACATTATGCTTGAATATTTTTACTGAATTAATATTTTATTAAAAAGAGTATGATTGGATAAATACATTATCAACGGGTTCACTCTATTTAAGTTTTTTTAACAGAAAGTCCATGTCAAGCATGCTTTCGGAGAATGCTAGTGCTGGTGTATTTTAATATAGATTTAATAAACTGTTTTATTATTTATTCAGTTGGATATTTTATTGAGCATTGAGATTACCTCGCAACTTGATTATTACTCGTGCCCACGCGTATATTTATTATTGACATTTATCCTGATTCGTTTTATAACAGCATAAAACATTGGTATTTTAGTTTCGTAATAAATTTCAAATGATTGCAATTAAGTTGGGCATGTGAGGCAGTTATGCACCTGTGTTCCAAACGATCAGATTAACGAGAAATGGGTGCAGTATTTAGAATTTCCCTAATCATGATTTATGAAAGTATCATTAATAAATTTTTATTGCGACAGTCTTCTTGATACTTTCATTTATTGATCTGGACACAAGAAAGAGTATTATTCGCCTAAACCATGGCACCCCGAACCTCATTTCATGAACAAAATTAAACTAAAAAATATGACAATTTGTTGTATTTAATTGTTGTATATTTTTTGGAATAACCACTTAGTTATTTGCATTGGGTAAAAATTGGGAATTGAAAATTAGTGGATATTATTTTGGTATTGATGAGAAATGTAATAATTTTGATTAAAACTGGTTTTATTGTTTTTGAAAATAAAACAACAAACTGATGATAGGCGATTTTCATAATATCTTTAAATGTTTTTTTAAAGTGATTTTCATACAACATTAATACCTAAATGATGAATTATTTAATTAATAAAGAGGGTGGGTTAGAGACGGATGAATGCTTTATTCAGAGATTTTCATCATGTAGTGAAATCATTCTTAAAATCTTTCTCGGTACTACTTACTACATAATGTACTGAAAGTATTCTATGCAGCGTTAAAAAAAGAGGTCAATTTTTAACAAAAATCTCGTATTGTGAGTCCCTAATACAAAAAAAGTGGCTCATTCTTGTTCCTATATGCAGTACATAACTTCCTCTAAAAGCGGCTCTGGTATTCGGCGAGTAACTCGGTGCTCGCCGTGAGGAGGCGTCTTAACACATAGTGCAGACAGAATCCACGTTTCGTGGGTCCTTGATATCGAAAAAATGATTACCCCATCCTTCTGTAGTCAACACTAAAGCCTAAACTGTTTAAACGATTTTTTTAAAAATTGACATTCGCCATCGATTTGGTTGAAATCGAGACTGCGAATTTGAAATTGATATTTTGATTTTTGGTGTTTTTTTACATGAAGGCCCAACTAAAGGGAAGAAGGCTTGTAATATATCTCACGACCCATTTTAGTTGAACTCTGAATTTTCGTTAATTGCTTAAGTTAAAATTCTTTCGGACTTCCTCGAACTGCAATATGAAAGGTAGAAAGATTTGTTCTGTAATAATATGTTCTTCAAAGACAGACCTTTTAGAAGCTCATGTACAATTTTCCCTGGTCCCATTTGGGTATAAGGTCCCATTTTTTATGAACTCTGTATTTTTGGAAATTACAGAAGTTAAAATTGCAAAACTACAACATTGATGTTAGAGATATTTTCCTTGATGAAGTGTATTTTTAAAAACCAGTGATGCTCCAACCACACACTCTTTCTCACGAAATTTGTTAACAATCCTTACACAGTATTTGAGTAACTGCCGAGTGTGCGAATGTTCGGATGTGTGGTTCCGTCACTCACGTCTAGACCACTTCCCGTGCACCAATCGAGACACATGAGGTGTCATTCAACGCGTCTGGATCTCATGGTGGGGAACTGATAACATGTTTTCGGATCCGGCCAGAAGATTCAAAGAAATTTCCAGAAACGTGTTTTTGCGAGTTTTAGGGCTGCGATCTTAGTAGGTAGATGGAGAATTAAACCAATACCACTTAAATAGATCTATGTTGATGGCGTTGAGTAATCCATAGCACCCCATGGTCATTTTCAGTCCACTGCACCATAACTTTCTTTCATGAGGTTGGCACCCTGATTGTTTACAAACTAGCAATATGAAATGAAAATCGCACGGCAGAATTTGTGAATTTAAGATTCGAGATAGTTTATGGATATTTTTATACTAAATTTGCAAATTGCCTTAGAACATTGAATTTGAAGAAAATCAGAAATATACGTATAATATTAGATAATACATTTCTTAAGAGTGCAAAGATCGATTTTCAATTGAATATGACTTAGATCGTACTCACATAAACATAGAAAATAGTAACTTCTGAATTTGTGTATATATATATATATATATATATATATATATATATATATATATATATATATATATATATATATATATATTCGCCTTTAGAACACAAATTAAATTCAGTTTGTGGAGTTTCAAAATCTTAAAAAATTAGGGAACAAAAATTTGGATGTGTTAAGCAACTCAAGAGAATTCGATGCAGTTGTAGAAGCTATTGCATCAGAATTTTCAGAACTGAGAATGATCTTACAATGCGTCATTGTCAGTTTTTGTCGATTTTGGAACAACGGAAGATCGGGATTTGCTGGTAATAAAGTCTAAACCAAAATTTTTCAAGCTGAGTTAACGATAGAACCTGAACGATAGAAAGAAGCCTAAATAACATTAGTAACATTTTCAAGCTTGAGTTGCTCATTTAAAGTGGTTTACATCAAAATTTTTGACGTCATTTTCTTTTGTTTTTAGAGCATTTAAAAATATGTTAAAAGCATTTTATTTATCATTTATTATTATTTTTTAGGTCATCAAATCCATCTCTACATATAAAAATGACGACGGTCCCTTTTTTGGCGAACTCTGAATTTTCTAAAATTGGGAATGTTACAAATAATTCGATAAAGTACGTGTTGTTGAAGCAGCACTAGTTTCCAACTTCAGTACTTTGTCGTCACTTCAATAAATATAATTTTTAATTTTATTAAATGTCTTGGATGTCTATATTATAGTTAGAAATTGTTAAAACGTTGATAATTGTAATAGTTCTCACACATTAGAATTCCTGGCTGAAATTGGTCGAAGTGATTAGAACCCGATTTTTTCGACATCTAGTAACGGCACTCTGGAGTCCATTTTCTGATACCTCCGCACCGCTATTGTTTCTCTGTGCACGATGGCAGGGGCGTGGTCGGAATCCTCCCCCCTCCTCCTTCCCTTTCCGCTTTCTGACGAAACGCCGCGCAGCGCTCTCGGGCTCCATTATTTCACGTTCCGTGGAACAAAAGCACAAACTCATCCGCTGCTCGGATTCGTTGCAAGATCCACAATTGCGTCGGACGCTAAAATAACAAACATTTCGATAGAGTCTTTTCAATGATAAATATTATGTAAACATTGTTTTTATATGGTCGAGAATTCTACAAAATACAGAAACGGTATGCATGATTACATGCAAAAACATTGTAATATGCGTATTGTGCTTTTATGCGTGTTATGTCATTCTCTGGATGAAAATAACATTCAAACAACGCACATATAGAAGGTAAACAAAGCAATAACGTTACAGCTTTTACTATTGTCGGCAGAAGGCCACGGTACACGGGAGGGCCATCAGGGGATTCGCTGTCGACAGTAAACGCGCGATGGCAGAAGGAATTGTTGGGAAGTGCTCACTCCATTGTTCCCTCTATTGTTGCGATTTTAATTTGTTGCTCCGTCGTTCGTCACATTTCCAAAAATGACACGATCTATCATTTCGCTTTCGAATGATCACTTCATTTGCGACCATTGGAAACGTGCTCATTTTTTTTATCCAGAACTCTTTTTATTACAACTGAAAGCTTCCTTTGTAGACCTTCTCATGTCATTTCCTGTTTTCTTGAAAAAGAAATATGAATACGTCAATGAACAATCAGCTGAAGTTGTAGCGTGAAACACAGTCGTTAACCAACAATGTTATATTTTATCAACTTCAGAAAGTATATGTTATGTTGATGATCAAGGTTATTCCTCAATTTTTGACATGAAAGAATGCATTCACTATTTCTCAGAATTATATTAAGTGCACAATAAAATTGGAACAGTACTCACTACTTCATTTTATGATGGAGTCAATAGTAAAAATATTATTTCAGCTATTGTAGCTATCTGTGTTAGATATTGTTATTTGCAAGTTTAGAAACTGTATATTATAGTTGCTAGAACTAGCTACCTTTAGCTTTTACAAAATTTGTAGCTTTGGCACTTTTGATGTGCCATGCAAACAAATTTATGAATAAGCTGTGACGATGGCATTCGAAACATTTTGCGTGTGTTGAGTTGTGTGTGAGTGAGTGTGCGCGATATCTCTTTCTTCTTGCTTGCAGGTTTTTCAGGATTCAAACCGCGAGGGTTCTCGCGAGGGAAGTATTTTTACTTCTAACGGCAACAGAAAAAGATAGGCCCGACTTGCATCGTGAATAGTGATTTGGTCGTATATTTTGTATTAAATAATCTTGCACGAATCCAAGACTCAAATAATTATTAAATAATAACTTTTTTGTGCACCAGTATTATAAACAATCTTTTCCGTTGTAATAAATCGTTCATAATCGGGCATTTTACGGCACAAATGATGCCGTATTAACATTTTACGGCACGAATGCTTCATCACAACTTCAGCCAATTGCAAGGAGAGAATCTTGGGGAGGTAAAGAAAAACTGAAGAGTCGACCTGTGTTTTATTGCAGAGATAACAAATACCCGAGACGCCACAATAAAGTTGTTTCTCAAAATTTAGTTTGATTCTCCTATAAATTTACAATGAAAATTAACAATATATAATATACAAAAAAAACTGTACAAAAACTAGTGGTGCTAAAACTGCACGCACTTCTCTTCATTAGTAATGGAAATTAAATATTTTCAAACAATTGACTTTTTATGCAAAACTTTAAATGAAAATATATTTAGGGCATTGAATTCATTGTATAAGGTATGCAGTGGATTCACGAACATATCGGATGAGTTTTTTAGCCTTACAATATTCTTCGTAAGCTGTATGCGAGAACGTAAAATAATGTACATATAATAAATTATAGGATACTAATAGCTTTGGTAAACAAATGCAAATAGATCGAAAACTATATAATATTAACTATTAAACACTATGGTATTGTAACATTCTACAAATATATAAAAGTATTAGTTTATATTACCGCGAGCGAAAGGCTGCCGTCATTATCGCCTTCTGGTATCAATCCGGCGTTCCAACAATGGGTTACAGCCAGGGACCGAAGGGTAAAGGTATTTATACCGGTATAGAAATACCTTTACCTCTATTATACCTTTATTCAAAATACCTTTAAAAATGCCGGTATAAGACGTCAAATACCGGTATTTTTAGAGGTATTTTATCTTTTTCTTATTTTCATAAGAAAATACCGGTATTTCAGAAGAATCATACAGGTATTTGGGGGAAATTCATTGTGATTTTTTCCGCTGAGATGGCTCAGAGGAAACAAATATTTACACGGCAGAGTTTCTGACCGGGAGGTCCTAGGGTTCGAGTCCCGAGGTTGGCGGATTTTCGACACATATTCTAGCAAGGTCGAGTTCTGCCGTTGACTGGGAAAGAATTATAGAGGTCAGGTTTCCTGAACGATAGTTTTATATGATTTCTCCGGTCAGTACCTTGATGTAGAGACTAGTTTTTGGTAAATGAGTTCCTCCGTCATATGCAAAGCGCCCGGTGCTTGAAAATTTTCCTCTTTCGCTCTAAAACACTTCCGCCGCAGCATTAGAACAGCTGCCCTGTCGGGCCCGTTACATGAAGGGAAACTTCCTTCGCCAAAACCTTTAGGAATGCAGTTGCATCCGCTCGGCTTCCTCGCCGAGTAGAGAAACGGCCACGCCGTCTCAGGACGTCATCCCGCACGCGGAAAAGGTGCGCCATGACGTCTTTAGATGGCATCCCCCAGGTAGAAGTTAAAAGCCCCGGTATGTCTATGGACGGCATTCCATGTTGAAGGGTTAAAGCGAGAGATTCTGGTGGCTTCCGACTATTTTGAGGTCTACATACCAACTAAAGTAATTCTTATTCCTTGTAAACGGTCAGTACTTTGTCATGAGTTTAGTATTTTTTTTTTCACGAGGTGTTTTCAAGGAAAATATGGGAAGAAAAACTACAAATATTGCTTATGAATATTGTAATAAGACATACATTAATACAATAATTCTTATGACAATTAATATTGTCAAAATATATTAAGCCCTTAATATAAACTAGGAAAATAACATTTTATTTTAGCCCTATTTATTAATATATAATTAAGATTTAATTGTGAAATGATGTAAAAGGAAATCATTTTTTAACAATAACAAAACTGGGCCTGACAGCCTGAGCGTTCGGGATTATCTCAAGGTGTCAACGCTTCCTCAGTTCGTCGTAGGAGGGGTCGGGGAGGGAAGAAATGGTCCTACGCCTACAGCACGGCGCATACGTCGACAACGTCTCCACGTGCGAAATACGAAGATAGGCTTAGGTCATCTCTCAGATCAGATGGGAGATAGCTCGATGAAGGACACTAAGAAAAGGTTCTCTTCAATGGAATCAATAATTATTATTTAATATTTCAACTTTTTCGAAGTTTAAATTATGAAAGGTTTTCAATACATACAACGTATGCAAAACGTAAACGCCCGAACACAAAAAATTTACAATAATAAGAATAGAATTTAATACAGTTGTTGCTGTGAGCCATCTCCTTTGATTTTTTATTAATTAATTAATTAATTACTTTTTTACTTTTCTTGTGTACGACGATATATTTCAGTATAATGAAACGTTTCATTATTACGCTAGAGAGTATTTATTTTAAATCAATTAATTAGGAAGAAATCGTTACTCTACACTATGCAGTATTGATCACGAGTCTCTTCCGATCCTCGGCCGGCTTGGACTGCTTACGAGAATACTCTGTCCCTATGAGATACGAGAATCTCGTAGTCGGCGGCTCTCGTTGCCTCCCGCAGAGAAAGAAATTCTCTTTCGCCAGTGTCCTTGGCCTTGGCTGGGCGCTTCCCCCTCCACGACCCTTCTCCCTTCTTCGGCCAGCGAGAATGATTGGCAGTTCGGGCGAGATACGAGAGAGACTGAATGCAGTTTTGTCCGTCTCTTGTGCCAATAGATTTGTATGAAATTGTTTAAGTTGGGATATTCTTACCTTAATAATAAATAAATAATATACTTTTTTATAATATATAATATATATACAAAATAATAATTTAAACAATAAATAACAAGTATGAAATGATATTTGATTAATAAACATTTTGTGAGATATTATTAACTAAAGTAACCTATTTTGTCAACGTGTATGGATGGTAAGCTATGTTTCTTCATTGAAAATACCGGTATAATACCGGTTTAACCTTAATGGACGTCCATACCGGTATAGACGTCCTGTAGAGGTATTTTACTGGTATAAAAAAATAAAGGTATTTGAAAAAAGTATGGAAAAATACCGGTATTTTACTGGTATTTTTACCGGTATTCAATACCTTTTCGGTCCCTGGTTACAGCAACCAACTGTGGCCGCTCATCAATTATTTTTTACATTTAACACAATTCAAGAACGCAATTTAAAATGAAATAACAATATAATATAAATATAATAAATAATAATATAATGAAATATAAAATAATATACAAATTCTAACTCGCGTAGCATCCAACTGCAAAAATTGGGAGCGGGCGACTGAACGCTAGCAATCTTTATTTCATATTTATTTTAAATAGATTTTAATTAATTTCTAAACGATTAATTTGTAAACGTATAACAAAAGGTCCAATGTAAAAAACGAGGAAAGAAATATGAAATAATATAGACATTCTTAATTACGTGGCATCCAACTGCCACAAAACACATCTAAAATTACGATCATGAAGCATAGGATTTTCAGATCGTGCGATTAGGTTTGACACCAAATTACTCTAAAAATAGTCAAATTACCGAAAATTCAACATGACGTTATTTGAAGATGTTTTTGATGAACACATTCATTAAATTGAATATTCATAATTGCAGTTGTAGGAAGACGCCGAACAAAGTTTGAGTTTTTTCAATTATCGAAAAATTTGGGTTTTCAGCCAACATGAGACCCACGCCATTATCTTAAACGTCCTTCAGACTATCCAAAAACCAAATTTGAGGAGCTTCATGTAAAGTACCCCCAAAATTAAAATATCGATTTCAAATTCAAGAGGCCGCGTCATCGGCCAGTTCGATTAAGAAATATAAGTTTTGGAGAAAATCGTCTAAACGGTTAGACGCTAGTGTTGTTCACAGACAGACGGACAAACAGACGTTTTGCCGTCAATCGACTTTTCAGTATCAACGACCCACAAAACAGGGACTCTGAATAAGCCACGTGTTACAGGATTTTGTTTCTAAATTCAACAACTGGATTTATCCCCTTTTTCGTTTCCAAGGCCGTTTAAAAAGTTTTTCGACCGAAAATTCTAAAAAAGCTAAAGTACATTACTTGTTACAGGCCTATTAAGTTTCTTTTTAAAAATATGTAATACAAATGTAAACTAATCCATTATACAAAATTGTTTTGTTAAAATAAACATTTGTTTTTCTTTTTGATGATCAGTATAGTCTCTAATTGTATAGAAACAGTTATGCAGCAGAAAATATTTTACTTTTAACTTAAATTTGTGTACCGATTTTAATTGTTTAGTGTCATCTGGCAATGCTCCGTAAAGTAACATACATGTATTATACGTGGATTTCTTGTAGTGAGCTGTTGATACTGACACTTGATAAACATGATTTCTACGACATGTTTTGTAATTATAAATATCTGTATTACATGAAAATATGTTCCCACCGTTAAGTCGAATCTGTACTTTTGACAAATACTACAGATTCGTAAATAAATAGGCAAGGCAATGGTAAAATTCGAAGCTCAATGAAAAAAAGCTTGCAGGGATCACGTGGATGGTAGTAAATTAAAATTATTTGTACCACGTGTGTCATACAGTATGTTTTACAGTCTTACGACTCCTTTTATTTCAATTCAAGAATAAAAATCAATTAAGTATGTTCGTATGTTACATTAGGGTCAGTTGTAGTTGACGTGGTCAAACGAAAATACTTTGTTTACTTTTTTGCATTCACAGGTTTATCTGAACATTTGAGCATCCTCTCACTTTCAGCACTAGTGCTAAAAATTGAACTTTTAGCACGCCGTGCGTGACCTAAAAGATACTGCTTTTACTAGTTGCCGTCTAAATATGACTTTACAACTATTTGTTTAAATGCATTGTGACCAAATGTAAAAAAATGTTTGTTAAAAAATGTATTAAAATACCCATTGAATGACTTAAGATTTCTATATTGTGACATATCAACATGTCACACATTTCTTTACTAATATTTGTCGTAAATGGGGTAAATGTACAAGGATAAACAAATAGAAATATGGCGCCCTAGCAACGGCAGCCGAGTTGTTGTCAAGGTCAATAAACTTCATTCTGGCATTGGACCTAAGGGCACGGCTAGCTGATCAAATAAACAATTTAGGGATTGGTTGAGAAAGCAATGACAGTCTAGGGCATAGCTAGTTGATTATGTAATCAATTTAGGGATTGGCCAGGAGAACAGTGACAGTCTCTTCACGACGGAAGTGCGTCGAATGTTTCTGGTGAAAACGTAGAAAGAAATAGGCTGAGTCTTAAAGGACTGAACAGAAATATTATTTTCACATTCTGACATATGTCGTGGTGCTGTGCGGGTCGCTCGCGGATGATTAATTTTGTGAGATTGGGACTTGTAAATTTTTCTTGAGAGTGAATAGTTATCGGACTTTGAGTAATTCTTGAGTGCGACGAACGGAAATTAGAATTTTCTCGGGATGAAATAACGTGATGGACTTCGAATAATTTGCTGTGTAAAAATGTGTAACTTGTAATTTTCGTGTGTGAGCTAGTAATTTCAGACTGATAGAATTTATAAGATCTACAACAAGTTGGGACTGAATATTTTTGCGATGTGCGGAAATTAGAATTTGAATGAATTTGTACGCAACAGGACTTGGAATAATTCTGAGTAAATAATAGTTTGCTGAACTTTAACATTCTCGACGCGTAATCAGAAAGAACTGGGAACTTTCACGAAGTAAATTAAATTAGAACTACAAGTATTTGAGGCGGTGAGGATCACACTCGACAACATTTGTGCAAGAGCAGGAGAGAAGAATCTGGTACTTGGACTTTGGAATTCTCGTCACCGAGAAGAAGAGGAAAATGGTTCTTCGTGGCGCCCTCGTTCAAGTGCGCGCGAAGACGGGTACTGCAGGATAAGGTTCGAAAGAGCTCATGTCCAAAAGAATATTCTTTATTTGTTACAAATTTTTCATGTCATATTTTTGCCTGGCATTGAGAATAAACCATAAGTTTCTTTTGAAATAGAACAAACGATTTTCATTCGGCCAATTCCAGCTAATAAGCAGCTAGACAATATATATTTGTTTTCAGATTCCTCGCCACTCTGTGTAGATGGCAGATCGGATAATCGGCTATTAGTAGGTGATAGCGATTATTTCTAACAAAACACATCGACCCAGCTAGCGGGATATTGATTGTATTTAGATAACGGTTGAAGCATTAATTATAATATTAACGTAACCTTTTCCTGGCGCCCATGTTTAAAACATAAATTCGGAACGTGTTACATCGAAACCCCCAATAATTTTATAAGCAGTTTGTATTGTTTCAATATACCATCCCAGAACTGAAAATTTTATTTAATAGAGTATTTATTATACATTTAAATTAAATAACGATACTATGTGAATAGGCTGAATTACTTTAAGCCACAATACCTACAACCTACCACGTCTACTTCTTTCTGATTCTTTCGAATATTGATACTCACCTCAAATGGTCTGTCCATTGCATCAAAGCCGCGGAAAAGAAGCCACAAGGACGACTGAGGAAAAAAAAAAAACGAAGGAGGAAAAACCTGCTGAGAACCTACTAGAATGGGTAAATTACTATCCCCAGGCCTGGCGAGTCCAGATGGCCCGACGGTGGTAGCCCTGCTGTCGCGTCCTCGCAAGGGAGACTTAGGCCGGCAACAGACCACACTGAGAGATGCGCTCAAATGCGTTGAGAAATGAGAAAAAGGCCGGTGAGGTTGCGTCTACACACATACTTCTATATATGCCATTCCATGACTCGAAATGAGCCATTCCACATCAAAGCGCACAAGAGTTGACACGACATTTGTTTAAATGGATGATTTTTTCTTAAACCTGAATATCAAAAAAAGAGACACGTATTTCCTATATGCCTGAAAATTGATTATTTGTGTAGTTATGCCAACATTAGGGTACTGGAATTTACGCGTACTTCACAAACTATGACCAATGGTTCCTCCGAAACTACTTAATATAAAAATTCCTGATTTGTTTCATTTAATACTTTGACATTTTATTCTTCTGTAAATACATTTTTCAAAAACCAAATATTTCATTTAAAAATGTATTTTTAAGTGAAACTTTCTATGTAAAGACGATGAGATAAAATTTTTTTAAAAATATAGGCGTATTCCTCGTTCAATTTTCTATAAAATACACTGAGGAAAAAAGTGGGCACTCCACACATACGGTTCTAAAAAATCAATTTTAGGTATGAGGGCGCGCTCTGCCTACCCTTGCACTAGCAAATTGAGTTCGGTCAGTCTTTGATCCAAGAGCTGAAGAACTATAAACAGAATGACCGTCTTCCTGATTAGGGTTTCAAGAGTTATTAGTATTTCAGATGTTCACTCTGCCTCCAGAATGGATGGGTGACAGCGAAGCGAATTCAATTACGAGCCATTCCACTTCAAATTGCACAAGAATTTACACGGCTTTTTTAAGTGAATGATATTTTTTTATTAAATCTGGACATCAAAAAGAGAGATACACGTTTCTTTATTTACCTGAAAATTGATTATTTTTATAGTTATGCCTATATTAAATTTTCGAATATGCGCGTACTCCGCAAATTATGATTCATTGATTGATGCGCCGAATATACTTAACATAAAAATTCCTGGTTTGTTTCCTTTAATACTTTGATAAGCGGATTTATTTATTTATTTATTTATTTTATTTATTTATTTATTTATTTATTTATTTATTTATTTATTTATTTATTTATTTATTTATTTATTTATTTATTTATTTATTTATTTATTTATTTATTTATTTATTTATTTATTTATTTATTTATTTATTTATTTATTTATTTATTTATTTATTTATTTATTTATTTATTTATTTATTTATTTATTTATTTATTTATTTATTTATTTATTTATTTATTTATTTATTATTTATTTATTTATTTATTTATTTATTTATTTATTTATTTATTTATTTATTTATTTATTTATTTATTTATTTTACGTCAAAAAACAGTTAAAAAACTGCGTATGACGGGCTATGGGGAAAAGTGAATTGTGTGCACATTTTCAAAATTCTGTGATCCCTACACTAAATCATATACTACTTAAGGTTTGAATTTTGAAAGGGAGAAAAAAAAAACAAAAAAACTCCCATGTAATAAAATTGATTTTCAAGGATAAATAAGCAATAAATTTTGAATTTTGAAAGGGAGAAAAAAAACAAAAAAACTCCCATGTAATAAAATCCATTTTCAAGGATAAATAAGCAATAAATTTTGGCTCTTATTACTTCCTGCCGCGACAACGTGGAAACGATAATTTGAATAATTGTATTTCCCACTGAATTCTAGAAGATGTGCACAGAAAATGAAGTTACATTTATGTCCAGAAGCAAAACAAGGGGCCATCTCAGCATTTGCTCAATGGATCAGGGAAACTGGACGAAAAACCTGATCGAGATGGGGGTCATTGACCCGGAAGCTGTGTTACAATAGTTGATACAGGTTGTTTATACTCATTTATACAGTCCAAATGGTAATTAATGCATTATGTATCATTGTTAAAATTAATGTTACTTTTCTTGTGATGCTCAGTATAGTCTCTAATTGTATAGAAACAGTTATGCAGCAGAAACGCTTTCACTTGTGATTTAAACTTTTCTATTGAATTTAATCGTTTAATGTCATCTGGCAAAGTGTTGTAAAATAATGTACATGTATTGTATGTGAATTTTTTGTAATGAGCTGTTGATACTGTCACCTGATGAATGATTTCTACGTCGAGTGTTATAGTAATAGACTTCGGCATTTTCTGAAAATATATTCCCGCCCTTAAGCAAGTCATTTTTTACAAAAACCACTGATTCATAAATAAAAAGACACGGTAATGGTAGAATTCCTAGATTAATGAAGAGAAGCTTACAAGAATCACGTGGGTGGGATTTGGTTATTATTCGTACAATTCGTTTTTGTAATCTAAAAGTCTGGGAGCTATAAGATGTATTTCCCAAGAATATTATGCCATATCTCAGGCGGGAATGAACATTCGCGAAGTATACACAACGAGCAGTATGAAGGCTGACTGAATTTGCAAGAATTCTGAACGCGTAGCATAATGAACTTAATTTTGTGTTCAATTCATTTAACTGGACGTTCCATTTAAGGTTTGACTGAATTGAGAGACCTAAAAATTTTGTTGCATTAACATGAGTCAATGGTACACTGTTCATTTTCAATGGAGCACAGAATTGTTTATTTGAAATGGAAAACTGCATTAAAACCGTTTTCTTTTCGTTTACTATTAATTTGTTATTTCGGAACCAATTTGAAACATCTGATATTGTACTATTTACGGTTTCTTTATTGCAAAGGATGTTCGTATCATCCGCAAAGAGAACCGTTCTTCCGTTTCGAATCGTCGAGGGCATATCGTTTACGTAAAGTAGGAACAGAATAGGGCCTAAAATCGATCCTTGAGGAACTCCACATGCAACGGGCAAAGAGTCGGAAAGGTGCGTACGTAATGTTCCATCATTCCAGTAAGGTATTTCAACTTTCTGAGATCGTTGTTTAAGGTACGAACATAACCAATCTAGAGCAATACCACGGATTCCATATGAAGGTAATTTTGAAAGTAAAATGTCATGATCAATGATGTCAAAAGCTTTTGAGAGATCTAAAAATAATCCAATAGGTGCCTCGTTTTGATCTAATGATGAGGCGACATCTTTAAGAAAAGAAAATATAGCTGTTTCCGTTGATTTTGATTTTCTAAATCCATGTTGGCAATCTGAAAGCGCGTCGTGTTTAGTGAGAAAGGTTTCCATTCGTACGTAAAAATGTCTCTCTAATATTTTTGAAAAAACTGATAGAAGAGAAATGGGCCGATAATTTTGAATTTCATTTTTGTTGCCTTTTTTGAAGAGCGGCTTAATTTTAGCGCTGTTTTGAAAATATCTGGAAACGTTCCAGTGCATAGATGCATTAAATATGTGAGGTTAACGGGTGTATAACGGCATACGCACAATTCTTTTTGCTGAGAGATCTGGGAATTCGTAAACCGGACGAATATTTATTTTTAGTTTTCGATTATTTTGAGAATTTCATAGGAAGAAGTTTCGGAAACGAACATTGTGTCTAAAATTGCAAATTTTGG